>JASTWL010001312.1:0-44275 GCA_035220575.1 Temnothorax rugatulus | reverse complement strand
TTCTCAGGGAACACTCCATGAGTACATTCTTTTGATGTAATGGCTTATTAACGATGCATCCCTTGAAAATGCAATTGCATTCTTTGCAATTGCCATGTATAGTTTAAAAAAAGCCAGTACCAGAAATCTTACAGTTTTTGAATACTAAGGCACATGGCAATTTTATTTCGTCATAAATTTCCTTATATAAGACGTCTGTCCAAACTTTTCTAAGTAGAACGTTATATCTTCTTTCACCTAAATTATTGTCCGCATAAAATATCTCTTCAGGTAATATTTTCAAGTAAGTCTCGTAAGACAAATTAATATTAAATGATATGATATCATTTGACTGATTTGACAATTTGGTGTCGTTTAAACGAAACATCAGATATTGACGACTGGATCTTAACATTATGATATTCTAGAATTTTATTCCATAAACCGTATCGATTGTTTTTTAAAAGAATATAAATATATTTTGGCTTTAAATAATGAGCTTTATCTAAATCATTTTTAGTGATTTCACTAATCGTTGAATATATCGACGAACTTGGAACAACGGGCTTTCCAAATTCATCGATAATATCGCGAAATTTATTAGTCAAAAGAATGTCTAAAAGATGATTGACATGTTTTGCCATTTTAATAGATAATAAGAGTAATATCAATTAAAAAGTATTAATAGTACAAAAAACTAAATGTAGGAATAATGGAAAAAAAAGTTATATACCTATACTATAAGAATTAAAATTAAGTAAAGAAGAACGAAAATCACACGCAAAACTTATTAATACTACTTAACTTAATACATAAAAAATATTAATCAAACTGCAAGACCTAAATCTACGTAAGAACAAAGACCACACGCGAGAATTATGAAAGATACGCAAAAAAACACAAACTAATCTAAAAGAATAAAATGTATGCAAGAATAATTAAAATGTGGAAAAAGATAAAAACATGTATGAATTTAAATGTGTGGTGCAAAAACGATGAATATACGAATGGAATAGAGTTCAATAGAAAATGGATTTCTATTGGAATTTTCCTTAAGCAAGCGATAACTGCAGAATAAACAAGAGAATGCGCCGCTAGCCACGAAGCTCACGACGGCCGCCGCATGTGCGTATCCCTACCATCACCCACCGCCAAGATCGCCGCATGCGCGTATCCCCACCGCCAGCTCCTATACAACGATACCAATGACATGCGGCGGCCCGGGCGGCCGTCGTGAGCTTCGTGGCTAGCGGCGCATTCTCTTGTTTATTCTGCAGTTATCGCTTGCTTAAGGAAAATTCCAATAGAAATCCATTTTCTATTGAACTCTATTCCATTCGTATATTCATCGTTTTTGCACCACACATTTAAATTCATACATGTTTTTATCTTTTTCCACATTTTAATTATTCTTGCATACATTTTATTCTTTTAGATTAGTTTGTGTTTTTTGCGTATCTTTCATAATTCTCGCGTGTGGTCTTTGTTCTTACGTAGATTTAGGTCTTGCAGTTTGATTAATATTTTTTATGTATTAAGTTAAGTAGTATTAATAAGTTTTGCGTGTGATTTTCGTTCTTCTTTACTTAATTTTAATTCTTATAGTATAGGTATATAACTTTTTTTTCCATTATTCCTACATTTAGTTTTTTGTACTATTAATACTTTTTAATTGATATTACTCTTATTATCTATTAAATGGCAAAACATGTCAATCATCTTTTAGACATTCTTTTGACTAATAAATTTCGCGATATTATCGATGAATTTGGAAAGCCCGTTGTTCCAAGTTCGTCGATATATTCAACGATTAGTGAAATCACTAAAAATGATTTAGATAAAGCTCATTATTTAAAGCCAAAATATATTTATATTCTTTAAAAAACAATCGATACGGTTTATGGAATAAAATTCTAGAATATCATAATGTTAAGATCCAGTCGTCAATATCTGATGTTTCGTTAAACGACACCAAATTGTCAAATCAGTCAAATGATATCATATCATTTAATATTAATTTGTCTTACGAGACTTACTTGAAAATATTACCTGAAGAGATATTTTATGCGGACAATAATTTAGGTGAAAGAAGATATAACGTTCTACTTAGAAAAGTTTGGACAGACGTCTTATATAAGGAAATTTATGACGAAATAAAATTGCCATGTGCCTTAGTATTCAAAAACTGTAAGATTTCTGGTACTGGCTTTTTTTAAACTATACATGGCAATTGCAAAGAATGCAATTGCATTTTCAAGGGATGCATCGTTAATAAGCCATTACATCAAAAGAATGTACTCATGGAGTGTTCCCTTGAGAACTTCGACAATTCTGTCAAGCATAAAAAAAAACGTCAATTAAAAGGACAACGTCGCATCGAGATTTCTCGCGATATGCTTGACAGAAATATTTTGCCATCGTTATGGCGACGTAAGGAAGCCGATAATGTTATGAACTTCGGAGACTCTGAACCACCATATTTACCTAAAACGAATGTTTTACGTAAAGCGAAGGAACATCAAAAGAACAAAGATCTCGGAATCAGTTTAATCGATCCGATCCAAAGTATAAGAAAAATGAAATATGAGTGTCATGTTGGTCACATCCATAGTATTGGATTTGATCCATTTTTCGTCCATTATTGGACCCAGGAACAGATGATGATTTATTTAAAAAATCCCAATAACATATGCGTCGATGCCACGGGCTCATTGGTTAAAAAACTCCGAAAAGTAAATGGTGAACTGTCAGCGCATATCTATTTATATGAAATGGTTGTAGAAACACCAAGTACAAAAATGCCAGTGTTTCAAATGTTGAGTGAAGTGCAGAATACCAACGCAATTTTGTATTGGTTCAATGAGATCATAAGAATAGGGAGTACGTACAAGGCAAATTTTCCCATTCCCAAGCAAATAGTAACAGATTTGATAAGGCTCTGATGGGGGCTGTAGTACGATCTTTTGGAAACTGTAAGAACTTAAAAGATTACTTACAGCGGTGTTTTAATTACGTTACAGGTATGCCGTATTGTCTACCATCATGTTGTTTACGATTGGACATTGCGCATTACATGCACTCAGTGACACAATGGAAAGAGTTGAAACAATTACACCCAAGAGTTAGGACATTTTATTTGTTAATAATGGGTTATTTAACAAAAATAACAAATTTTAATGAATTTAAAAGTACAATACAGAATATCGTTATTCTCTGTAACAGCGAAGGGTATGGCAAAGACAAAAATGGATTGAATAGCCTAGGCCAGGACGCTTACGAATATTTAAAAGAAAGAGTTCAAAATTCAAATTTATTAACGCTAACAGAAAATTTAACTGAATCCGAAAAGGAAATTAATATTGACGACGATAATGATTTAATTAATGACAGTGATATTAATACGTGGACAAAAAATTTATTTCAGGAAATTAGTCAAGAAATCTCTAAAACAGGCGACGATATTAATATTTATTACGCCCCTTCTTTGACCGAACGAATTAAAAAATTAGTACCATACTTTCCGTTGTACACTGCAATAATGCTCGATGTATTTCAATGCTCAAAATTTAGTGGTAGCTCTGCAGCCGTGGAAGGAGAATTCAATGATTTGAAGAATAGGGTTTTAAAAAATGATTGTAGACCAATGAGGTTAGATAAATTCGTAAGCCTACATCTGAAATCATTTTCCGGGAAAGCGAAACTGGCTGCAGCAGTTCGCGAAAGTGATTTTATGACGGAAAATAAATCACAGCAACGCAATGACACTCCTTTGCTTATGGAATCTACAATAAAAACGGAAGAAAATCGTTCAAGTTCCTCTGTTAAAAAAGAAGAAACAAATGATTTATTTATGGAATCTACAATACAAGCGGAAGAAAATCGTTCAAGTTGTTTCCTTGAAAAAGAAGAAACAAATGATATATTTATGGAATCTACAGTAAAAGCGGAAGAAAATCGCTCAAGTTCCTCCCTTGAAGAAAAAGAAGAAGAACAAGAAGAAGAAGAAGTAAATGATTTATTATTTGAACAAAATTGGAAAAATAAAAATATTCCCAAGAAGATAAAGCGATCATATTTACAAGGAAGACCTGATTGGAATACAATAAGTATTGCCAAAAACGCTGTTGGAATCAAGATTTTGAAAAATGGTAATCTTTGTCCGGCGTTATCAGAAAAAAATTTAACGTACATAGTTAAAGACAGTTGCGGATTTGACAGTTTAGTCCATGCATTTGCAAGTGCAACTATGTATGAAGCTTTCAACAATACTTTAAAAACAGAATCTACAGAAATGCTTTCATTTATTAAACAATATGTAGAGGAAGGACCGACTAAGACAATTTATAAAAAAAGAGCGGAACTGTTAAAAAAGGTAGAATTTTTTATTCGAAATGGAGCAACTCCTGATATAATAATTATTGATGCTCCTTCCAATATAAATAATTTATGTGAGCAGCTATTTAAAGAAAATCTGAGTTACAAAATTAAAAATACATGTAACAAATGTCAAAATAGTACATCTCGGTCGGGAATTATTTTACCCATTCAAACAAAAATAATAGAAGAATATGGGTATAAAAAATTAAACGAAGCCATTACAGAATATGTGACAGAAATGTCTAATAAAACTTGTAAAACGTGCAACAAGAGCATTCGGACGGAGATAGAATACGGATCACATGTGTTAATTGAACATAGTATCAGTCAACAAACATACGACTTCAATAATTTTACCGATCATATTACCCTTAATGACTGTGAATATAAATTAATAGGCATAATTAATTATTACGGCGGTACGTCAATCAATTCAGTGGGACATTACACAGCATTCGTTAAATGTAATGAAAACTGGACAGAATTTGATGACTTGAGCCGTAGGCCAAGTAGAGTTAAAATTAATGCTACAGTAAAACCACATTTGATAGTATATGTTAAAGTCCAGTAAGTAAATCCTGAAAAAAGTCCATCCCAAAACAGATGATAAAAAAGAGATAAAAAGTTATTACTTAAAACATAAAAAAAATTTTAAAAGTTATAAAATCTTTAAAAAACTTAAAAAGTATTAAATAGAAAATTACAAGAATACCCGGCAAAAAAGAAAAAAATAAAAAAATAACAAAAATATCCAGCAAAAAAATTAAAAATTTACAAAAGTATCCAACAAAAAATTAAAAAATTACAAAAATATCCAGTAAAAAAGAAAAAAAGAGAAAAGACAAGAGACCAAATAATTCTCAACATCCAAGACTAAAGAGCTTTTTAGGTTCTTGTTCTGGTCTTAAAAATTTTGTTCTGAGTTGTTCCAGTGGAGAACACGATAGTTTTAACGTGGGAAGCCTGGAACAAGATTTTTAACCAAGGAAATCGAAAAATAATATTCGATAGTATCGAAAAAATAATATTTCCGATGAAGAGTAAAGTATCCTTTTGGTTATTGCTCCGGTCATAAAAATTTTGTTCTGAGTTGTTCCAGTGGAGAACACGCTAAGTTTTAACGCGGAAAGCCTGGAACAAGATTTTTAACCGAGGAAATCGAAAAATAATATTTCCGATGAAGAGTAAAGTACCCTTTAGGTTATTGTTCCGGTCTTAAAAATTTTGTTCTGAGTTGTTCCAATGGAGAACACGATAGTTTTAACGTGGGAAGCCTGGAACAAGATTTTTAACCAAGAAAATTGAAAAATAATATTTCCGATGAAGAGTAAAGTACCCTTTTGGTTATAGCTCTGGTCATAAAAATTTTGTTCTGAGTTGTTCCAGTGGAGAAAACGCTAGTTTTAACGCGAGAAGCCTGGAACAAGATTTTTAACCGAGGAAATCGAAAAATAATATTTCCGATGAAGAGTAAAGTACCCTTTAGGTTATTGTTCCGGTCTTAAAAATTTTGTTCTGAGTTGTTCCAGTGGAGAACACGATAGTTTTAACGCGGGAAGCCTGGAACAAGATTTTTAACCGAGGAAATCGAAAAATAATATTTCCGATGAAGAGTAAAGTACCCTTTAGGTTATTGCTCCGGTCTCAAAAATTTTGTTCTGAGTTGTTCCAGTGGAGAACACGATAGTTTTAACGCGGAAAGCCTGGAACAAGATTTTTAACCAATGAAATTGAAAAATAATATTTCTGATGAAGAGTAAAGTACTTTTTAGGTTATTGTTCCGGTCTTAAAAATTTTGTTCTGAGTTGTTCCAGTGGAGAACACGCTAGTTTTAACGCGGGAAGCATGGAACAAGATTTTTAACCAATGAAATTGAAAAATAATATTTCCGATGAAGAGTAAAGTACCCTTTTGGTTATTGCTCCGGTCATAAAAATTTTGTTCTGAGTTGTTCCAGTGGAGAACACGATAGTTTTAACGCGGGAAGCCTGGAACAAGATTTTTAACCGAGGAAATCGAAAAATAATATTTCCGATGAAGAGTAAAGTACCCTTTAGGTTCTTGTTCTGGTCTTAAAAATTTTGTTCTGAGTTGTTCTACGCGGTTAGAAATATGTTCTAGATCGACAGTTTTGTAGGTCATTTTGTTTACGAATAAATGATCAAAAACTGTTATTAAAAAAAAAAATTTTTTTTCAGTATCTCTTAAAGTATTTAACCAATCGAACTAATACTTTGGAACAATATTTAGAACAACTAGAACAACCTAGAACAACCTTGAAAAGTTCGATTTTCGAAAAATGGGGTGCCAGGTCAGAAAATCGTTTTTATTAATTTTCCGCGAACATTTCTATTTAAAAAATTTGATCTTCTGGAACAATTTAGAACAAGTCTAGAACAACCCGGAACAACTTTTAGAATTTCAAAATTTAAAAAATGGGGTGCTAACTTCACACAGGTCACGTGTGATTACACGTGTGATGGTACAGTGATTACGCACACGTGATGGCATAGTGATTACGCACACGTGATGGCATAGTGATTACGCACACGTGATGACATAGTGCGATCTTTTACGATTAATATATAATTGATGATGAATTATAATATTGATCGTAAAAGATCGCACTACATATAAAAATAATATTTAAGTATCAAATAAAATGGCAAAAACGTTACAAATACGTATAAATTCGGGTACGTATGCCAAAATCACTTCGTGAAGCGAGCATGATGCGTTCGTGCATGCACGGTGTGATAATCACGCCGTGAAGGTAACATGACCTCGCACGAATTGTTATCTGGGTAGGTATATATATTATATTTATTATAATATCCGCGCGCGATTTATTATATTATAATATTTAATAACAAAATGCCCGCATAGCGATTAAAATAGCAATTTTAATGTAATTGTTATTTTATTATATCATTTTATTATTTTTATTATATTATTTAATTATGCAAATTGTGTGGGTCTATATAATGAGATCGTGAAATGTGTTAATTATTCATCCAAGCTCGATCTCCACCCGAACTTGTCTTCATCAGTGGCCCGGCCGCTCACGCGCGATCCATGCGCATCTCACGCCTCACGCCTAGCGACCCCGCGTGCTTTTATTGTTCGCCCGCCTACGTGACTCGCTCGTGGCGACTGGCGTGTACGTGCCGGCAGCAGCGGCTGGATTGTCATTTGTCGTCCTTCGTGATCCGAACATCCTCGCGGTAACATTTCGCGTGCTCCGCGTGCTCTGTACCCGAGTGCTAAATAATAGTATTTGTTCCCGTGTACCCATTTCTGCCCTCACGGGCCATCCACGCCTTCCTGGCTTATCCTCGAGCCTTGCCTATCCGTCTGGCGGTAAATTTTAAGAATCTCGCGTGTCCGCGCGCGACCGACCGGTCGATTATGGCTGCAATCCATTTGATATGTTACAAATGCTTCGAAGCGTTCTTTGTTTTCTTCTTTCTTCATTGAAAGAAAGAGAAGAGAATGCTTCGAAGCATTTATAGCATTAAATGGACCGCAGCCTATATCTCAATGGGACGCTTCCGCTCACGCGGTCTCACGACTGTCCGCCTGTCCGCGCCTTGCCATTCGCCCCTCGTCGCCGTCATCGTCAGAGAGAAAGGAGAAGGATCGAGCTGATCGATCGACGCCGAGTTCTTCGGCTTCCGCTAGTTCCGCTCGTCGTAGATCAAAGTAACCTGCGAAAGTGTCGCGTTTGAGAGTGTCAAGGTTGCGATCGACCGAGTCGCGGAAATCTGCTTTCCATTCGCGTAGCTGTGCGCCTGGGTGCAGTGGTGTGTGTGCAGGCAAGGTTCGGATCGTGCCGCTGGGAGAGAAAGAGCGGCATTCTCCTCCCGCGCGTGAGTCCCGTGAGTCCCGTGCCCGTGGCCGAGGGAAAGGAGAGCGGCAAGGAATCGGTGTTGTGGCGCGCGCGAGACACACCGAGGAAAACGGAATATCGAATCGACGACGCCGGGCGGAGGGGAGTGGCAGTTCTCGATTGAGATCTGGATTATGCGGGCGCGTCGAGGATCGCCAAGATTTGGCAATTCGTAAAAAAGGTGAGTCGTCCCCCCTCCCCCACTTTGTAAACAGAGAAATCGAGAGTGCGATCCTGATTCCGCTGATATTTCCTTCGGATGTTGTCGCCTTTGCAGGAATCGATCGGCGCGAATTCGAGATCGAGGTTCGAGATCGAAGTCGAAAAACGGCGAACTGTTGGCCGCGACGACGCGACGTCGATTGCTTCGTGTGTAATACGCAGCGAGAGAGAAAGGAGGAGGATCGAGCTGATCGATCAACGCCGAGTTCTTCGGCTTCCGCTCGTCGTGGATCAAATCATCAAAGTGACCTGCGAAAGTATCGCTTTTGAGAGTGTCAAGGCTGCGATCGACCGAGTCGCGGAAATCTACGGGAATTTCCGTTCGCGTAGCTGTGCGCCTGGGTGCAGTGGTGTGTGTGCACGCAAGGTTAGGATCGTGCCGCTGGGAGAGAAAGAGCGGCATTCTCCTCCCGCGCGTGAGTCCCGTGAGTCCCGTGAGTCCCGTGCCCGTGACCGGGGGAAAGGAGAGCGGCAGGGAATCGGCGTTGCAGCGCGTCGCAAACTCAGGATTTAGAAAACATTTAGATAAATGTAAGTTAAACATTGAAAAAATCTATACCAAAAACCAATCACACTCGAAATTAATGACAAAATAGTTACTTATAATCTATAATATAACGAAAGTACGTATTGAAATGCGGCTTTGTCGGTCACTCGTCTTATTAAAACCGATCCGTCGCAAATCTGTCCTTTCAACATTATAATTTCAATAGTTTTGTTTCTTATGCAAACTTAACCCACAAACACCACTATAGGTAGCGCAACCCATAGCCAATTTTTCAAAATATTTTTCGTGCTACAACTTTTTCGACTTTCTTACCTGAATATTCTTTTTTCTCAGTCTTCATACTATTAAGGAGGTTCGATCATTACTTGTGAGTCAAAAATGCGATTGAAATAAATGTTATTACAGCGATCACGAATTATGTGCAATATTAGTATAATGAATTGTGGATGCTACTTACGTGCTATATTCTTCGTCAATTATTAGTGTATAGAATATTAACAAACATATACTGGGGTATGAGAGCGTCAACGACTCGGGAATTGCTTATTTGGCCAACATTATAGGTTAGAATCGGTCACTTTGTGACAATAAGCTTTCTATACTCGAAAGACAACTTAGAGCCTTAATTTTTTTATATGATTTACATAAACACTTTACACAAATAATCGCAAAACTTGAGCAATATTGACCGTATAGTTTTTTTGTAATATTATTCAGAAGTTGACCACTTTTAGCCCATACCCTTATGGAGAAAGTCGCTCCGAGGTAGATTATCACTGGTTTAGTACACACTTAAACAACTTAGGACTTTGAAAAACTAGCATTTGATAGATGAAACATCAAGGATTGTGTAAAGACTTTAAAAATCGGACTTTACCGTGTGGATTGAAGGCTTTATCGTCACAAAGTTCAGGTCCCAGCGTAGAATGTTTGATAATAAGCGATTCCCGAGTCGTTGACGCTCTCATACCCCAACATATGTTTATTAATATTCTATACAATAATAATTGACGAAGAATATAGCACGTAAGTAGCATCCACAATTCATTATACTAATATTGCATATAATTCGGAATCGCTGTAATGACATTTATTTCAGTCGCATTTTTGACTCACAAGTAATGATCGAACCTCCTTAATATAAAATAAAATTAATCAAACTCGATGCATTACAACCCGAGATACAGGCAAAAAGGGATAGGGATTATTTTGAAGTATAGTATTTGAAGGTTAAAAATGTTACTCTGGTAGAAAAGATGAGCGATTAAAATGTATTTGTTTGTAAATTAAAATCTCAATACCGATCGAAACATATCAAATTGATTCAAATTCGTTATGTTTTAATTGATATATCAACCATTCAATAACATTTACACAGATCCATGATGAAATAAAAGATTTAAAATAATAAATTAATACACTGTTCAACAAAATTAAAGGATCATTTAAAATCAGCGCTAAAAAGGACCAAATTCAAAGTTACGTATCTTTGTGAAAAATGATCGCAGCAGAGCGATGTTTAAAAAAGCATTTTAGAGCTTGAACCTTCCGCTTTCGAATGCTTTAATGTGATACGAAATCTAGTCATGTGTCTGCACACAAGCCTGCATCGTATCACATTCGTTTTACGGCTGTTTATTAATTATCAAGGGAAAGGGGTAGATTTAACTTCAACTCGAAGTATTTTCGAAATGTGCTGAAGTGATCTGTAGTGTTATTTTAAGCAAATATCTTTTTATTTGGAAATACGACGCAAGAATTTTCAACGTGTCATTTCTCGCTTCTTTCTCACATTCCAACATGGCCGCGACGAGTACCCAGGAGCCTTAAAAATAAAATGTTAAATTTTACGATACAATCAATAAAATTTGAAGAATAAATTTTATCCCCTTGTACACGCCATCAAAGTTGAAGTTTATTCTTCAATTCTGCAAGATTTATTTTAAATTAACGCCGTTTGTAGTAAAATCTTTGCAGAGAAATGCTTATAAAGCTTAAATCCTTAGATTTCGAATGCTTCAAAGTTCGTTTCTCTGCGAAGAACAAACTACAAACAGCGCCAATTTAAAATGGACTTTGCAAAATTGAAGAATAAACTTCAGCTTTGATGGCGTGTACGGGGAGAACAAAATTTATTCTCCAAATTTTATTGATTTTATCGTAAAATTTAACATTTCCTTTTTGAAGTGCTTTTTTAATCATTACGCTACCATATTTCTTCACTAACAATGAGTTATGACGATTTGAAGTGAGTAGTGCATTTTAAGTGATCCTTTAATTTTGTTGAGCAGTGTAAATACCAATTTGACACATATATTTTCAATATTTATATCATGGAGGGAAGCTACTGAATATGATTGATAATATTGATATCGATTAAAGCCTAATTTATATCAGAATCGATTTGAAAGAAATCAAAATTTACTTTAGAAATAAATGCACTTTAGTCAATTGTAATCTCTCTTTTCTACCAGGGTATACACGTAATTAATTGTCACTATAATGTTAATGAAGTTACTACTACAGAACTGTATGTTAGGATTAATTTATCTTGTAGCATGCTGTTTTTAGAACTTTTCCATTTCATAATTTTGATGTTTGTTCTGTACATTAACTGTTCAGCTGTTCTGATCGAGTTTTTATATTATATTTATACCTGAATCATACCACTTTACAATAAGTTAACACATATAGCTTGGACAATTTAAGCAGCTTTTATTCTGCTGGAAAAGTCTGCCATAATTTGTCAGAAATTTCGTATTTTCTGAATATATGTAAGAATTTCTCATAATTTCCCAGAAACCCCATAATGCAGTTTCCTGTAATTTTTAATTTTATTTATTGATTAAATTATTCTATATGGAATCGGATTACTAAGAAAAAAAGGCGTTAGTACAGTAAAATTAGTGAAAAACACCGAATATCTACAAAACGGATTGACAAGTCAATTTTTTTAAGGTGAGTAGAGGGTTATAGGAGATGCTCAAATTCACAAAGTTCCAACAAAATTTTCCTGTGCGTCGGCGGCCATCTTGAAAATAGGGGTAAGTTTGGATATCTCAGCTCAATGGTCAGCTCTATTGGTCAGATTTTTTTCCATTTTTTTTTTGTTTTGTAGGGAAAAATATTTGCTACAACTTTTGTTAGAAAAATTTTTTAATAGCTCAAGGAAAAAAGTTTCAACAAAAAAAATGCCGTCAATTTGAACATTTTTATTGACAATTATATTGCTTCCTGTTGGTTTTATAAAAAAATCAAAAGCTCATATACGAAAATTGTAGAGAATTGAGTCCTCTACAAGTTTTATTTTAATATTTTTTTGATAAAACCAACAGGGAGCAATATAATTGTCAATAAAAATGTTCAAATTGACAGCACTTTTTTTGTTGGAACTTTTTTTCCTTGACAGCTATTAAAAAATTTTTCAAACAAAAGTTGTAGCAAATATTTTTCCCTATAAAACAAAAAAAATGGAAAAAATCCGACCAATAGGAGCTGAGATATCCAAACTTACCCCTATTTTCAAGATGGCCACTGACAGAGGGAAATTTTGTTGGAACTTTGTGAATTTCGGCATCTCCTATGACCCTCTACTCACCCTAAAAAAATTGGCTTGTCAATCCGCTTTGCCATTTTCAGACCTAATTTTACTGTACTACGTAGTCAACTTTGAATAAGGACGTATTTGAGATATCCAAAATCTTGAAATTTGCAGTCTTTCACCGCCTAAGAAAAAAATTGGCGAACATAATTATTGATATTATCTCAAAGTACGGACTTTGCACTTTCAAATGAAAAAAATAAAAAAAAACTGTCCGCTAATTATTTAGGGAGATATCGCAATTTAAATTAACCCCTGTTTTTTTAAATGATTTTAGCACGATACCGCCGGCATTTGCGTAATCCGATGTGCACTACGAGGAGGTTGCTCGGTCGGATTTTGCACATCATGTGTGGGTGTGTGTGTGTGTGGGGGGGGGGGTTGCGCGCGCGCACGCGCATGTACATTGCGATATCTCGCTAAATAATCGGCGCAGGACATTTTTTTATTTAAAAGTGCAAAGTCCGTACTTTGAGATGGTATCAATGATTATGTTCGCCAATTTTTTTCTTAGGCGGCAAAAGACTGCAAATTTCAAGATTTTGGATATCTCAAATACGTCCTTATTCAAAACTGACTACGGCTTTGAGTATTAAACTGAGTAAAAATTGAACTGAGATACCTTATGGTAAAAAGTTTGCCCTGTAAAACCTTTTTTTATACTATTTTCTACGTTAATTATTTGTTGAGTAATCACAGTTTAAAGATGGGCAAAAATTTACTGAGAAAAAGTGATCCCCTAATTTTTTGGAACAGTGTATTTTATTTTAATTCGTTTTTAAATAAAAAGTTGGTAGCTTTATTCTATTCAGGCAGTTTTACTCTTTTCTAAATATTATAGGGCTTATATACTTATTATATCTTGAATACGTTAAGGTGGTGGTCCTGCACGTAATTCATGGCTTCGATTATTGAATGAAAATAATTTTGCCTTATCTCTGCTCTCACATCTGTGTTTGCGCTTGCTTTATTAGTACAAAATGTTTAAATAAGATACGTATCCTAAAAATTATTTTCAAAGCCATACTTATCAATAATAGACGAATTTTACATCGACGAGGATGTCTATGAAATTCAAGAGATTCGTTAACCTCAATGAGAGGCACAAGAGAAGGCGGTTGTGTGTAATCTCAGGCCACCGAAGAGGCTCTGTATCAATAGCTCAGGATTTTGATGGTTCTAATTCCACATCAGAAAATGTATCAGAGAGTGAACCAGGAACAATCAGGAACAATCAGGAACAATCTACTGATGGTGACGATGAACAAACTTCTGACAGAGGTGAAGAAGTAGAGGATAGTGAGGAAGAAGCAGCAGATGGTGAAAGTACTGAAGAAGAAGAAGAGGACCACGGTGAAAACAATGGAGAAGTGGGATACGATAATATAGAAGAACACAATAATACATCGAGTTCTTCAGAAGATGAGAACGACAATTTATTACAAAACCTTGCAGATATGAAGAAGAGGATATTAAAAAATACATTTTTAGCAACAAATTTAAAACATAAACAGGGAAATGTACTGCTTAAAACATTACGTGAGTTCCCTTTTAACCTGCTTTGCCTACCCAAGGATACGAGAACGTTATTAAAAACTCCAACTACTGTCGCTACTACGCAAGTTCTACAAATTCCTGGGGGAGAGTACCTACATATGGGGTTAAAATGTACACTTAAAAAGAAACTGCAAAATCTTCCTGAAGATATGTTGCCTGAAACTATCGAAATAGATTTTAGTACCGACGGTGCTGAAATGCACAGAAGTGGCACCGATCAATTTTGGCCTATTCAATATCGGATTTTGAATTTAATTGATAAAAAGCCTATAATAGCGGGTGTGTTCAAAGGAAAACAAAAACCATCAAATGCATTTGATTTTTTCGCTCAGTTTGTTCAAGAAATTGTGGATATACGTGAAGAAGGTGGAATTTTCATACGCAATCGACAGCTTCCGTTGAATGTCCGGTGTTTTATTGCCGATGCACCTGCAAGGGCGTTTGGTTTAAATCATTATGGGCACACATCATCAAACGCCTGTTCAAAATGTAAAGTTCAAGGTTATCGTTGCGAAGAACCTGGTTTTCGGGGAGCGACGATTTTTCCAGGGATTCGACATCCACCAAGAACGGATGAAGAGTACCGTGATATGATAGACGAAGATCACCACAAAGGCCGAAGTCCATTATCTCCGGTGTTGGGATTAGTCACGCAAGTTCCTTTCGAAAGCTTACACCTTGTGTATATAGGAAATGTTAAGAAAATTTTCTCTGCTCGTATTCACGGGAAGTATGGACCTCAAAAATTGAACGTAAGACAACTGGATATTCTTGATTCGAGAATGATAGCACTTACATCATATTGTCCCACGGAATTCAATCGCCGCCCAAATAAATTGTCTATGTTTCATCACTTCAAAGGCACTGAATTTAGACAACTGCTACTATACACTGCTCCGGCTGTTCTGCAAAATGTTTTTAGTGAAGAATATTATCACCATTTTATTTTGCTACATTGCGTGATACGCCTTCTCAGTTTTGAAAACGTGGCTGAAGAAATATACGCATTCTGCCAAGAAGCTTTGGAGACCTACGTCAATATGTGTGAGCAACTATACGGAGAACAATTTTTTTCATACAATGTACATGGCCTTTTGCACATAGTTGACGATGTTAGGCAATTAGGTTTTTTGGAAACGTTCAGTGCATTTTGCTACGAGAACAATATGCCGGAATTTCGAAAATATATTCGAAAACCGCACCTTGCTCTCCAACAATTCTATAAGAGAATGTGCGAACTAAATGATTTTAGTTTTGCACACGTCGATAACCGTATCCAAATTCGTTGCTCTAAACCTCATGCAGAGGGTCCTCTAATAGAACACATCCCTGTCTGCCTTTGCCAGCTATTTCGGAAGCTGCAAGTTGGAAAAATCACATTTTCAACATCCATGCGTGATAATTGCATTCTCCTTCAAAATTCTAAGGTCTGCTTAATATCGAACAATATACAAATGGAAAGAAATATTTTCTTCATTGTACAAAAATTTCGTACACAGGTTGCTTTATATGATGTCGGACTGACTTCCGATTTTGTAGGAGTATACCATTGCTTAAATCTGTCAAACGCAGTCGAGGCAGTCAACTTAATCGATGTCAAAGGCAAAATGTACAGAATGCCGAAGTGGAGTGGTGTAGAAGGCCAAGAAGAGTGCGTTCTTGCAAATGAGTGGATATATATGCGTATCTCTACTTACATCCCTAATAGTACCTCAATATTAAATACAAGAAATTTTGAAGACAATACAATTATACCGACTACTCTTCCAAAAATAAAAAACTACACAATCCGCATAGAAATTCTATGTATTATTCACATTTTATTCCTTTTTGTGTGCAATGTTTATTTAAATAAAGGGCAACATTATTGCTTTCAACAAAAAACATGAAATTAACATTTGTTAAAAATAAAATGCAGATTCAAATCACTACATTTTGTTGTCGTTCGAAATCGCAGCAACATGGAGAAAAAAGTGGAAGAAAAGAAAAAAGTTTTCAAAATTTCGAGTACTGGTAGAGTACTAGAACCTTCAAGAAAGTTGCTGACATCTTCGGACGATGAGTCTAAACGTTCCAAAAAAAAAAAAAAAAAGGAAGAGTAGTCAATCCATGAAACGCATGAAGCAAGAAATTGACCGACTACGACTGATAGACCAAAAGTTCGAGAATACCGAAGACGACAAAATAAATGTTAATGCGTCAGATAATGATGATCCAGAAGTCATCATGTGTGAAAAAACGTAAGTAGATGATAATAGTATATTAATTATTATTAAATGTGTGTTGTGATGACGACGACGATGTCCCCTCGGTCTCGCCGGCCGAGAAGGAGCGCGCCGTCACTTTTCACTAAACCGCCAAATCTCTAAAGTATTCTAAGCTGGAATCGTTAAATCAATGGTAGCTCGACCGGGTATTTTCACTAAAGCTCGATATGGGCGCCAGGCGCGAATGCTCGCACCACGATACTCTAAATCCGAACGCTAAATATCTCAGGTGTGAATTCTCGATACTTTAGATCGCTGTTAGATCTCGGATAGGAGGAGGAGAGGGAGCGCAGCGCAGTTAACACTCACGAAATGTAACAATAACAAGCAGCATATATTTCATAGAACGGGGTCGGTATTACAAGTCGTCTCCCGCGCTCGCGAAAGATACAACGGCGATAGTTCTTAATGACCGCGACTCCAATGACATAACTCCCATCGACGGTTACGGGACGCACGACGCACACAACGCAATTACTCAACCGCAACGTACTCGACGCGATTACACGAACGCAATACCCCATACGCGATTACACGAACGCAAGGCACTCGACACGATTACACGAACGCAATACGCAATACACAATTACACGCACGCAATGTACTCGACGCGATTACACGAACGCAATACGCAACGCGCGACGACTTCCCAACTGCCTAACGTTCCCAGTTGGTAGTCCCGAGATGACCATCCGCAACGTCTCGCAAATGGTCCCCAATGACCCTCCGCGACGTCTCACGAAAGGTCCCAAATACCCGCGCCCCGCGCCCCGGGACCTGATTGCGCGAACCCACCCCTCGGTACCGCGACAATACTGTCCGTATGGCGCGGAAGACGCCACCAAAGACAAAGACGCCATACGCAACGAAACGCGAAGATGTCCCGCACGCCACGACGCGATCACGCGAAGCCCATACGGCCCCGCGATGATACGGTGTCCGGCCCGTGCGAAGAACACCTCGCCCCCAACTACTCCACTCTTCGGGCCTCGCACCCCGAAACACACAGCGCGACCACATCAACGCACGCGATCACACAACATTCTCGAAACGCGAACATTCTAACGTAACCTCCGCGACACGAACTCACAAGCGTAACACTTACTATACAACGCGGATCTCTCTGACGCTACCTCTATCGGTCCCGTTTACGCGCTCCCGCCTCGCGGGACGAAATTTACCGCGCGGTTCTAATGACGCGGTGACTGCCAGCCTCGTACGATTCTCCGGGAAGGGCAACCGCGGTCACTCTCTCGGCCGGACCCTCCGAGAGTTTCTTCTCGGTAATCAACTACTCGCAATTTCATAAGTTCGCGATCTTACGCGACTCTCGGATGCGTCCCGGCCTCGAGAAAAACCTTACGTGATGTATGCGATGTTCGAGTGGTTGCCAGACGGATTCGCGGACGGAGGCACGGTTGCCTGACGGATTCGCGGCTTATTACTAATAGACAGGTCGGTCAGGAGCTCAGTCGGGGGCGCTCGACTGAGCGGCCCGTACACCGGGGGCACCCGGCTTGAAGACGGGGGCACCCGTCTTCCGTACGGCGGAAAGGGTCGGGGGCGCCCGACCCAGAGGCAGGAGGGGGCAGGTAAAAAAACCAACCGGGGGCACCCAGCTGGGGAGGCCCGTACCTTGGGGGCACCCAGGTGAGAACGGGGGCGCCCGTTCTCTGTACGGAGGACGAGGTTGGGGGCACCCAACCTAGAGAGCGGTCTCGGAGAGTGGTCGTGACAGGAACAGGAGCCGGACGGGACTGGTGACTGAGCCGGCTCGAGTCCCCTATTTATACCCCGAGTGGAAGTGGTGGGGGCTGCCCCACCACTCTGGCATCGGAGCACGTGCGTCGTGACGCCGAGCGCGTGCTAGACGGCCGTCAGGGCCGTATCGATAGTGACGAATACGCGTATCGTCACATCACCCCCCCGTTTAGAGAGGAAATATACACATTTACACAGGTATCGGTCTACGCGCTGTTTTATTTTACATCTTACAAATTAGCTTATAAACTAGCGGCGTTGGCACGACGTTAAGACGCCCCATGGGTCGAATCGCAGGACCCATCGGTCGTTACCGACCCGAGCGCGGTATTTGCGGTTGCGGACCATGGCGGAGCGTGGTACCGCGACTCTCTCACCGGTGGGTAGCGGGATCCAGATGCGATCGTCCAGGGGGGAGGTGGCGGACATTCGGGCCAGCGGGGTGGACCGGGGCGGCCAGGGGCCTGAAGGTGGTCGGGCCGCGGTCAGAGAAGGGCGACCCGGCGTGGCGGCGGCGCAGGCTGGTGTGTCGACCCTTGTCGTGGCGATCCCTCGTGCGACGGCAGGGTGCGGGGACAGGGGGGGGGGGGACCGGGGGCGTCGGGGCCATTGATCGTGGGGCCTGGTGGCGGTGGAGGGCCGGCGATGGTCTGCCTGGGGGCCGGTGGGCGTCTCGTGACGGCTCCCCCGAACGTGGAGTGCCCTTGGTCGCCGGGGCCGTTGCTCGTGGTGCCGGACGGTTGGATGTGTCCGGAGGCAACCCGGCCGGGGGTCGGTCGGTGTTCCGTGGGCGTTCGGCAGGCCGTAGGTTCGCCCTTACTCGAGAGGCCAGAGGGCGCCTGGCCGGCCGTAATGGCACCGGCTCGATGAAGATGGCGGCGCGGCGGCGGTTCTCGGCGTCGCCCCGTTGAATTCGGGTCCCCACACTGGGGGCCTGGCGGCGCGGAACGTCCCCTGGGCTGGTAGTCGGCCCCGCATCCAGCGGCTCCTCCCACAGGTCGTCGATATCGTTGATATCGCCGAAAAGCTCTTCTAGTAGGTTCTTCGCACGTCGATCCATGTTGACGGACTCGCGATACTAGAGCAACTGGAAAATCTTGCGCGTCGCGGGCTTATATACCGGTAGCGGGCGTACTCTTTTCGTTCCTTTTGGCGAGTTTTTTCCGACTTAGGAATGCGGGCGTCATTTTCCCCGAAAATGGTCCAGGCGCGGTCACCGTGACTTTATGTTTGTAAACACGCGGTGCTTTCGCCTTCGCTATCGCAATCCCGATCCTGGTTCCGAGAACTCCTAAGAACCGAAACACGAGGCTCCGGCGCGTTCTTTAAATCTTGGACGTGCACATGTCGGTGCCATCGTCCCCGGGGGTCGCGTAAGTCGATAATGTATATTTTCGACTATAACGGGCGAGATGATTTTTCTGACCTCGAGGGGTCCGGTGTAGCGGGGGGCCAGCTTGGCGTTAAAGCCCATAGCCTTCTTTGAGAGTGGGTACTCCCTCTTCCAAACGAGGTCCCCGACGCGGGGTCTCCAATCCCACCGCCGCAGGTTGTAGTGGGCCTCCTGTCGTTGAAACGCTCGGGCCATGTTGACTCGTACTACCTCGTAAGCTTCCTCGAGCCGGCGTCGGGTCTGGTGAGGTGCCGGGTTTGCCGCATGGCGACGGTCCTCTGGGTGTGGGAGGGCGAGTTCCCGGCCGTGATTGAGGTACGCCGGCGTGTACCCGGTGGCTTCGTGTCGGGCGGTGTTGTAGGCGAATTGCAGCGGGGACAGATGCTCGTCCCAACGCCGGTGATTTTTGCCGACATATTGGGCGACCATGGTCTTCAGTGTCCGATTGGTACGCTCGACCGGATTGCAGTGAGGTGCCCTTACGGGGGTGGTTCGATGCTCGATCCGGAAGGCCCGCAGGACTCCCTCGAGTTGCTCCGATTTTAGCTGGGTCCCGTTATCGGAGATGATCTGGTCGGGGCACCCGTGCTGGTAGATGATCCGGTCGAGGATTGCCTTGGTAACGGCAGGCGCGGTAGCCCTACGAAGGGGCTTAAGCTCGATCCACTTCGTAAACCGGTCCTGCATGACTAGCAGCCAGGCGTGGCCCTGGGTGGATCGCGGCAACGGGCCGACCAAGTCCAGGGTCACCTGTTGCCAGGGCCTGGTGACGGGCGCCGTGTGGAGATTCCCGGCCGGCTTGGTTGTCGGTGCCTTGTGCGCCAGGCAAGTCGGGCACTGTCGGACGTAGCGGGTGATGTCCTGGAACATCCCTGGCCAATAGAACAGACGGGCCATGCGGGCGATGGTCTTGGCGACCCCGAAGTGTCCCGCCGTGGGATCCTCGTGGTGTCTCCGCAGGATCGGTGCCCGTTCTTCCTTCGGGATGCAGCGCTTCCACTGATCCGCCGGGTCGACCTCCCGGAAATCTACATCGTGCAAGATATGGCGAAACAGCTGGCCGTCCTGGATGCGGTAGTCTGGGAATTCGGTGGGGCGTTGCCTTGCTCCGGTCAGGATCCGCCGGTACCATGGGCACTTCGGGGCGGCCTGAGCCTCGCATACCTCCGGTTGACGTGAGAGTGCGTCGGCGACCTTGTTGAGGCTGCCCTTTCGGTAGCGTACGTCGAAATCGTACTGCTGCAGTTCAAACAGCCACCGGCCCAACCGGCCGGTGGGTTCTTCCAGGCGTTGTAGCCACCGGAGGGACTGATGGTCGGTCACCACGGTGAAGGAGTACCCCTCGAGGTATTCCCGCATCTTCCGGATGCCCCATACGATCGCGAGGCATTCTAGCTCGGTGGCGCTATAGTTCTTCTCCGCGCCGTTGAGCGTTCGGCTTGCATACGCCACTACTCGCTCTCCGTCCTCCTGGTGCTAGGTTAGCACGGCTCCCAGTCCGTATGCGCTGGCGTCCGTCTGGAGCACGAACCGGCGATCGAAGTCCGGGCAGGCCAGTACGGGAGCGGAGGTCAGTGCCTCCTTCAGGCGCTCGAAGGCGCTTTCTTCGTCCGGGCCCCAGGTCCACTTTACTCCCTTCTTCGTCAGGCGGGTGAGCGGGGCAGCTACCGTCGAGAAATTTGCGACGAATCGCCGATATCAGGAGGCCATGCCCAAGAATTGTCGTACCTTGCGTACGGTGGTCGGAGCCGGCCATCGGGCCACGGCGCTCACCTTATCCGGGTCGGTTCGGAGGCCATAGCGATCCACGATGTGGCCCAAGTATCGGAGTTGGTCCCGGCAGAAATGGCACTTTTCCGGATTCAGGCGGAGTCTCGCTTCTCGGAGGCGGCGGAACACTTCGCTTAGTAGCCGGAGGTGTTCCTCAAAGGTGCGGCTAACCACGATGATGTCGTCCAGGTAGACAAGGACATGTGGTGCTAGGTCCGGCCCCAGTATTTCGTCGAGTAGTCTTTGGAAGGTAGCTGGGGCGGAGTGTAGGCCGAATGACATTACCCGAAATTGCATGAGGCCTTTCCCTGGGACCGTAAAGGCGGTGACTGGCCGGCTATCGGGCGCTAACGGTATCTGCCAGTACCCATTCTTCAGGTCTAGCGTCGACAGGTATCGAGCTCCCCGCAGTTTGTCCAAGGTGGCCTGCACTTGTGGTAGGGGGTAGGCGTCTTTCTCCGTGACTTCGTTTACTTGCCGGAAGTCGATACAGAAACGATACGACCCGTCTTTCTTCCGGACTAGCACGATGGGCGAGCTTCAAGCTCCGTGGGAAGGTTCGATTACGCCTTCTCGTTCCATTTTCTCCACCTCCCGGTCGATAACTGCCTGCATGGCCGGATTCCTGGGTCGGTACCGCTGTTTAATGGGTCGGTCGGTCTTAACTCGGATATGGTGCGAGATTCGGTCGGTCGGGCCGCGGATGTCCTCGAATAGGGCGAGTTCCGTGAGCAGGAACTCCTGGAGGCGGCACTCCTCGTCGGGGGTCCGGGAGGCCAGCCCCTGGGCTACGGCTCCGCATTCGGAGGCCTGTACGGTCTTGCGCGGTACGGTGGCCCGCAGTACGATTCCTGTCCGGGCCCACAGGTCGACGCCGATGAGCACGGCGCCTTGCAGCGATGGCATGATGAGGAAGTCGTGCTCGAGCACCTTCCGGCCAATCTTTACCGGGAGCGTCATGGTCCCGGGTATCGTGGTTAAACCTCCGTCAGACAGGTGGACGGAGCTGGTCCCCTGTCGGATGGGGAATCCGAGGCTCTCCGCGTAGCGGGCGGTATCCGTGTTGATGAAGGACACCTCGGAGCCGGTGTCAATCAACGCTCGCATAGCGCGGTGTCGTATGCGAACGGAGATGTGCGGCCGCGGTTGGTAGGTTACTCGGACGGTGGCGGGGTCCGGGTGGCGGCGGCTTCGCCCCCGGCCCGTGCGGCGTTTCCCGGGGTCGGGTGACAGTCGCGGGTAAGGACACCGTCCTTGCCGCATCGCGAGCAGAATTTCTTGGCCGGCCGCTTACAGTCTAGCCGGGTGTGTCCGCGCTGTTTACATCGCCAGCAGCATTCCTCCCGGTTGTATGTCGTACTGGCAACGAACGGAGTTGCGGCCGGGGCTTTTCGCTCTGCCTTCCGCTCGCGGTTCTGCTTTTCAATAGCTTCAAATTCCGCGGCGCGTGCGTGTAGGTCTCCCAGGCTGGTAATATCATCCAGGCGGATGTAATACTTATACTCGGAGCTCATATTGTCGTAGAGCCGCTCGAGTTGATCGTCCGTTGTAAATCCTCCGGCTCGTCTCATGCTCGTAAGGAGCGCCGTCGCGTACTTGTGAAAGGGCTCGTCGGGTTTTTGAAACCGTCCCTGGACAGCTGGGCGCGGTATCGCCGGGGTAGGAACTGGTTGCGGAATTCTCTCTGGAAGCTCTCCCAGGAATCCCAGGACGCCTGACTATTTCGGTACCAGAGGAGAGTTTCTCCTCGTAGCAGCTCCGGCAGCCCTAATAGCAGTTGGTCCCCGGAGTATCCGTATCCCTGTCGCAATTCTTCCACTCGTTCTAAGAACGCGAGTGGGTCCCTTCCGTCGAAGTGGCATCCCCACTTCCGGATCTGATTCATGACCCTGGCCGGGTCAGGCGCAACGGGTGCGTCGTTCTGGTGGTCCTCGTTCATCGTGTCTTGGGACTCACGCTCGTCTTTCTCTTGGACTCCCTGGTCCTTCGTCTCGGCGGGACCACGCTGGTCTCTCTCTGTGGAATATTCGTACTCCGGGTTAGCGTCCACAAATTCCCGTAGTCTGGTTCGGAGGGTATCGAGCGTGCCGCTAGAGTCGATCTCTAGCTTCTCCAACTCGGCCACCAACTCGGCCTTCGATAGCCGATAAATCCAACCCTTCATGGGCTAGGCGGAGGGAACGAACCAGTGTCTCACGGATCAGGTTCCTGTTCGGGCGCCATGTAACGGTCGCGTTTTCTCGCTCGGAATTCGCTCGCCAGGCCAGGGTGAGAAAACGTGGAGACACTGGTTGGTTTTACAAAAGATCTTTATTCTATGCTATTCACAATACATATGGATGGAGGGTGTGAGTGTATGTGCTTGTATGTGTTTTGCTCCGCTGATCCGCTGTGTACGTGTGGAGGTTGATTCGCGGACAAGTATGGTGGCACGGTTGCCTGACGGATTCGCGGACGGAGGCACGGTTGCCAGACGGATTCGCGGACGGAGGCACGGTTGCCTGACGGATTCGCGGCTTATTACTGATAGACAGGTCGGTCAGGAGCTCAGTCGGGGGCGCCCGACTGAGCGGCCCGTACACCGGGGGCACCCGTCTTCCGTACGGCGGAAAGGGTCGGGGGCGCCCGACCCAGAGGCAGGAGGGGGCAGGTAAAAAAACCAACCGGGGGCACCCAGCTGGGGAGGCCCGTACCCTGGGGGCACCCAGGTGAGAACGGGGGCGCCCGTTCTCTGTACGGAGGACGAGGTTGGGGGCACCCAACCTAGAGAGCGGTCTCGGAGAGTGGTCGTGACAGGAACAGGAGCCGGACAGGACTGGTGACTCGAGCCGGCTCGAGTCCCCTATTTATACCCCGAGTGGAAGTGGTGGGGGCTGCCCCACCACTCTGGCATCGGAGCACGTGCGTCGTGACGCCGAGCGCGTGCTAGACGGCCGTCAGGGCCGTATCGGTAGTGACGAATACGCGTATCGTCACATCCAATCTGTCGTCCATACCTTGTTGCAGATTTCTAGAAAGATATCATCCATTTCTTCTGTCATTTCCTTTAGCATTTTGTATTCTATACCGTCTCTACCTGGAGCGGTATTTTTTCTGATCATTTCCAACGCTCTTGTTAATTCTTCTTTCGTGAATTTTTCCTCCAGGCTTTTTTCTTTATATGTTTCTCCATTTTGCCCTTCCATTTCTGTTTGTACACTTGGTGGAGCTAATTTTTCGATTTCTCTTCTTATTTCTTCCTCTCTATTTTTGAATTTCCAATTGTTCCAGTTAATCTTCTTTTTCACATTTTTAAATATTCTCATTGTGTTCCACACATATGTCTGGCTTGTGAATCTATTAATTGATGCACAAAACTTGTCAAAGCTCTCTCTCTTCTTACCATTTATGATTTTTTTGGCCTCTGCTTTTCTTTTCTTCAATTCCACTAATGAATGTAGATCTTTCTTCTTTTTAAATTCCTTAAGAGCCCTTTTTCTTCTTTCTATAGCTTCGTCGCATTCCGTATCCCACCACTTAACTGGTTTTCCTCTTGTTTTCTCTTCTTTTTTCTTGTTTTTAGGATCTTCCTGTGGTGTCTTTGTTTTCTTCCTACTGTTGTATGTTATATTTTCCATCGTTTTTTTGATGATTTCTATAAATGCTGTATATTTTTCTTCATTGTTGTTATTATCTTTATGTAAGCTTCCCTCATCTTTTTCTTTTTCTTCTTGATATACTTTCTTCATAGTTGATGTATATTCCTTCCATTTAGTTTTCTTAGTCGATATTCTGTTTGATTTCTTTGTGTAGTTATTGATTCCTGTTGTTATTTTTATTTCAACCGGATAATGGTCTGAGTCCCAAGTATCTTGTAATTGTTCATATTCAATTTTATCACATATATTAGTCGTAGTAAAAATTAAATCTAGATTATTGGAATTCTGACCTATTGCGCCCATTCTTGTTAAAGTATCTTCATTGGTGCAGATATATTCGTGATTGTACATTGCCTCCCATAATCCTTCTCCATTCGTATCTGTATCCTTGCAGTTCCACGCTGTATTGTGTGCATTGAAGTCTCCTGCTATAATTGTTTCCAGTCCTTTACTGTCAAATTTGTACATTCCTTCCCACATCTTCCTTGTCGTATTACCCGGTCTTCTATACACTGCCACTATGTTTATCCTTTCTGTTGTATTCATAAGTCTGATTCCTATAATATCAAATCTTTCATCTATATTCTGCCAACTATTTATTATTTCGAAGTCAATATTGTTCCTAACGCATATTGCTACTCCACCACTTTTTCCTCTACTGTTTTTTTCGTATGTTTTGTATCCCGAAAAATAAATTTTGTTCTTATCGCACTTAGTCTCTGTAAGAATCATAATATCATATTCTTGAATTCTTTTTGTTATCTCATTTTTCTTACCGTGATGTCCTCTGCAGTTCCATATTACCGCCTTTAACATGAACGTGTCGTATTTTTATTAATAGCGCTGCGATGGCCCTGCACCGTCGCGCGCTATTCCTCTTCCTCTTCCTTTCCAGAATTCCTTTTTGATTTCGTTTACTTTCATTCTTTGTCTTCTGATTTCTTCTTCTAGTTCTAATTCCTTCTTCCTTTGTAGTATTTCTTTTCTTGTCTTCTCTGCTTTTTCTTGATTTTTGATCCCTAGTTCTTTTCTCTCTGGTCCACTGACCATTTCTTGTATTATTCTTCTAAATTCCCAATCATGGTCTGTATAATATTTCAATTTAGCTGCGAAATTAATTATGATATCTTGTTCTGTATTTAATCCAGGAGGAATCTTCTGAGGTTCCTCCTTTCTTCCTTGTTGCTCTATTTCTGTTTCTTCTTCATCAATATCTTCGCTATCCCATTGTTCTCCTGTTATTGCATTATTGACCAATCCTATTGCCACTCCTAATTTCTCTTTAGTTATCTCTTCTTCTCTTACGTTGAATTGTTTGTAATATTCCTTGTTTTTGTTCTGTGTTTCATTTACTTTTGTATTTATGCTTTGGTCCGTAGAGCTTGTCACTTCCTTGAACGTTCTTCCTTTTGTTTGTCTATCCTCTCTTCTTTCTTCTTCATATCTAATTATTTTTCTCCCCAGTCGGTGACACGGTTGTTTCTCCATCCTTTCTGGTGTTTGGTAATTGTGGCCATTCTTTAGGTTTTTCATATCTATTGTACTCTTGTTCTTTGTCTTTTTCCTTGCCTGCTAGGATTAATTCCGCTTCTCTTCTTGTACAGTTGTTATATCCCATTATTACATTAACATTCTTGTTTCTCTCATATTCTTTGCATGCTCTATATGTCGATCTGTGTTTTCCTCCACAGTTTCTGCATTTTGTTTCTCTATTACATTCTCCATGTTTATTTTCTCCACATATAATGCATTTCTCTTCGCTTTTGCACATTGCTTTAATGTGACCAAATCTGAAACACTTGAAACATTGTTTAACTGAGGCAATGAATGGTCTCACTTTTATCGACGTTCTCCCTCCGAAAAGTGGTATTTTGTCTCTCACTCTACTTCCGTTAAACGTTACTATTATATTTCCTGTGTCTTCTTCAATTAGTTTTTGTTGGTCCTTATCCCATTTCTTCTTGAACATTCGTCCCATTTTTTCGATTTCACTGTGGTCGTCAATTGATTCCCAAAGGTCAATTATACTATCGCCGTGATCACTCCTGTGTATCTTGTTGATCCTTGTTCAATTTCTGCTGTAATTCCTGTGTGGTCCGACAATTGGTTTATGGCCTCTAAACAGATATTTGCATCGTTACATTTCTTAAATTTACACAACGCAGATGTGTGTGATAACATAATGATATTGTCGGGATAAATCTTATCCCTTGTTATTACTTTCCAAATTTTAAATAAGTTCCTACCTCGTTTTGTCTGACTTCTCTCTCCTTTTAGTTTAAGCACAAGCTTGTATTCTTCGCATGTGCCCTCGGTAAACTTTTTCTGCTTCTGTCCCGTAATCCCACTCGCATCTATTTCGCTAATATGTAGCACCCCCTCACGGTTGCAGTAAATCTCTCTTGATTTCTGCCTGTTACTAGCTTCGTTCGCACTCATTTTTTTACCGTTAATATTACCTTGCGTATTACTAACTGTACTCGCCACACTGTTCACTTGTTGCGTATTCTCTACATCCATGTCGGTTGCCGAGATGTATCTGGAATCATCCGTTGATTCGTGCGATGTCTCCCCCTTTTCGCTCGTATCGCTTCCTGATTGGCTCTCCCCTTCTTGTATGCCATCGACCAATACGCTTTTTTTTTCCTCTCGTAATTTGGCGCGCTTATCCTTCAACGCTTTCTTCCCGGTGATCTCTTGCCACTGTTCTTTCTTGTCGTTTACCTTATCTTCCGTCATATCTTCGTTCATCTCGTTGTTTTCCTTGTTGTCCATGCTGTCTGCCGGTCTTTTTATTCCCGTCATTGTTCTAACTTCTTTTAGTACCTCGCTCACACCGAAGGGCTTGACGCCCTTTCCACGATACGTTCTTACAATCGCGCTTTTAATTATCGTCCCCCCTTCCGGGGGGGGGGGGGGGGGAACTGGGTATCCCTCTTTATTTTCACGATTCTTTATATCGTTAGTTGACTTAACAGCCCCCTAATCTACTCTCTCGTCTTCAGAAACCCCGCTAAAACTGAACGAAAACTCTCGCGATCGCTAGCTAGGTTAAAATGCGTGTGTTCGCTACGGCGGCCATCACGCGACCCGTCACTACAGTGTCTCTTGACGATAGGTTAAGACTGACTGTGACAGCGCGCTGAACGCACTGTCTGCACTGCGCGCAGCACACACACGTATATTATACTATCTGTCACGTATTACTATTAATTATACTACGTTTACGCGAGCGGTACTTCTGTAGTATTAATTAATAACTTAATTACTAACGCGATAATTCCTTCGCGTAAATAACTTACGATAATTCCTTCGCGTATAAACGGGAATACTCCTCGGCATCAGCTCCTTCCCGTCAATATATAATATATATCACTTCACTATCACACGGCTATCGACGGTCACGATCGTCACTATTTCTATTCTAGGTTATTATATATATATATATATATATATATATATAGGTTATTATATTATAATAACTAACTGACAGCGCGCTGAACCGGCTGAACACACCAGAACACACTAACTGCACTGAGCGCCGTACGCAGTACGCAGTACGCATACGTACGCACACGTACGCACACGTATATTTACTCGCTGGGTTGTTGATAGAAATCTTCCTCCTGACCGATAAGTCTATCGACCTATTTACCTACCTACCATAGATCGATCGATAATAATGCGCGCGCGATATCGAAACTGGCGATACCAGCACCGCCAGTGTCGAAAAAGTGAAAGTGACATTTCTCTGAGTCCTCTGATTGGTTGAGAGACGTCGGCGTTAGTAGAAGAAAGTATCTTAATATAAAATTTTCGACTTTGCGTCGCAATATCTCCGCTCGTAGGGCACGTAGCGGAAAATGTTATAGGAGATACCCCCCCAATTCGAACCCCAGGCTATCGATCAAGCCTACTTAGAACTTGATCCGTTCACTCGTTATATGAGATCTCAACATCTCGAGTACTCGCAACCCGTCGCGTCGCGTAAAGAGACACGGTCGGTCTCGCTTTCCTGTGATGATGACGCTTTTGATGAATTTTTCTGACTTGACGCGAGACACTACCGTGTCTCTTGATATCAGGTTCAACACATTGTGATACTATTTTTAGTTCATACAATCTCGATAAGATTAATTTCGTAGAACTACTCAATGTTCCTTTTCTTTGTTTTATATATATATATATATATATATATATATATATATATTGTCTAATGTCACTATATAGTATAGACTGTAGTATAGATTTTGTAATAAACTGTTTAGTTACCAAAGCTTTAGCATCCAATTAATAAAATATTGGTTAACATCAAAATATCATATTTTTTTATGAACTATTGTATATTCAACACAGCGGTAAAAAACACAATTATTTGATTTTTGTTTACAGTCATTTATTATCTGTATTTTATGAAAAATATTTTTTGTAATAGCTTAGGATTTTTAGGAAAATAATTCCAACAAGAAATATTTTTTATAAAGTACAGATAAATGACTAAACAAAAATCAAATAAATATGTTTTTTAAATACTTTTAATTAAAAACGAAAAACAGAGAGAACTTGAATCGCCAGTGAACAATTAACAATTAGCAAAGATATTATGATCGACCCAACTGGCAAATTTTATTGATCAAAAAATATTAATTAATATTTGTGAGTGGTTTCTATACGCTTGAAAAGGACCGAAATCTGCGGTCGAAACGTAGTATTTTTTTATCAATAAAATTTGCCAGTTGGGTCGATCAATAATATCTTTGCTAATTGTTAATTGTTTACTGGTGATTCAAGTTCTCTGTTTTACGTTTTTAATTAAAAGTATTTAAAAAAATAATTAAAATACAATTAAAAAAGATGTCCAAAATAGGTCCAAAAGCAATCCATTATAGGTCCAAAATTGGGTACGTTTTGGACATTCTGTGGACGTACAAAGTTGTAACAAATGGACGTCCATGGGACGTACATATTTGGACATTCTGCGGACGTACAGAGTAGTGACAAATGGACATCCATGGGACGTACATAGAACGTCCGACGGACCTTATTTGAGCTTTGTTTGGACGTCCGAATGTCCAAAAGCGGATGTCCACTGAACATACATTGGACGTCCTTGTGCTATCTGGGTAATTTGTCATAGCAGGTTAATGTAACTAGCACCACAGTGATAACTGTCGTACGTTATAACGATCAACATGATCATTCAATCGTTTGCGCGACTTCCGCACTGTGGTACGGTTTATGTTCTGCATCAAATATAAATTTTCTTGTAAACTGCAACGGTCATACGATAGCACAATCCGAACAATGCTATAATCGTTTTTGTTTAGCTGTTAAAGTGAGAGTAGTGTACTTTCGCATTGACTTTGAACAGCTTCCTGTAATTTTTGAATGAGTATATTCAAGTAGACAACTTCTGCTTCAGTGTCCCATATAGCAAAACGATTATGTTTATTTACTATAATTTTTTTTATTTTACGAGAGATGAACTCAACCCGCTCTCGATGCGCGTTTTATTTAAGTTTATGCGAATTTATCCAAAGAATTCCTATTTATACTGTTAAAATCGGTTAGAGGTGTCGTAAAGTGAAATGCAATAAAGGATTAACCACAAATAATTCAATGTTATTTATTTATTGTACAAACATTTCATGGAATAAATTCATCCAACGATCATTTCTTTCGTTTTGATTTTCTTCTATATTAATATTAACGTTATCAACATTCCAATCATCATCGACATAGAAATCCATCCCATCGTCCAAGCCATTAATGCATATGTTGTGTAATACGCAGCATGCAACAACTTGGACGATAAAATTGATATCTCGAAGTTTATTAAAAAATTTTAAACGGCGAAAGCGTCCTTTCAATACGCCGAAAGCTTTTTCTATCGCCATACGCGTAGACGAATGTAAATAATTAAATTTGACTTGTTGTGCCGTGAGATGACCGTTATTTTTAAACGAGGGAACCAACTATGGTAATGAAGGGTACGCAGAATCGCCTAATATAAATGTTGTATTGGGGAATAACTGTTCCTTATTATTTTGTGACTCCTGATACAAACTTGACCGCCGCAGTACTCGGGCATCATGGAGTGATCCAGGTTCACCGAAATAAATATTAGTGAAGCTCATATTCGACGTAACAACTGTTTGTAAATTTAAAGAAAAACACTTTTTCCGATTGCAGTAATCAGCAGCGTTCACTTTTGGCTGTTGGATCGTAATATGTGAACAATCAATTGCTCCGATACAATTGCGAATTCCTCTTTTGTTTTCAAAGCCTTGCGATGCTTGTATGATTGCAGGTCCTTCTGGCCATTTGATTACAGTGTCAATTTTTGTCAGTATCCAAGCCATCACTCTTCGAATCACCCGAAATATCGATGATATTGAGACATCGAAACGATCCGATAGCGTACGATATGGTTCGGTATTCGCTAGAAACCAAAGCGTGATGTACATACTCCATTCTGCACTTATCTTTGGTCGGCCAAATGTATGCTCTGGCAGAAATCCACTGTTTGCGAGATCATCTACGAATTAAAACACACATATAAAACAAATATATAAATATAAACAGATATTTCATATTTTATATTAAAAGTATCAAACATAATTTAAAATATCTCAGGAAACTCTTAACGAAACAGAGCTTTAGTCTGGGTCTACAACAGGTGTTTTAAGTCTTAAGCCTTAAGAAATTGACCAATCACAGTCAATTATTCTCTTCCAATTTAAATGTGAATGTCAATTTTTTAAGTCCCAGTCTACAATAGGTGTTTTAAGCCCTAAGCCCTAAGAAATTGACCAATCACAGTCAATTATTCTCCTCAAATTCAACTGTGATTGAGCAATTTCTTTAGGTTTAGAGCTTAAAACACCTTTCGTAAACCGGGACTAAAGCTTAGGACTTAAAACATCTATTGTAGACCCAGATTTATAGTGTTTTAAAAGCATCTTAAAGAGATTACAACTTTTTTCTCAAAAACCAAGTTTTATTTAAAGAAATTAGTCACTTTAAAATTTTTTTGAAAACGAGGACTTGTACGATTCATCGGAATCACGTGTCCCCCTTCAAATAAAACAACTTTTCTCTCTAGATTATACACATTCAGGGTGGAATAAAGCGTGATAAATTTTTATCTTCAAAAGTATTGTTTCTAGAAAAAGAATGTTTCAAACAAAAATTGTTGATTTTAATGTGAGTCATTTCGTACAAGTTCTCGTTTTCAAGAAATTTTAAAGATGACTAATTTCTTTAGATAAAACTTGATTTTTGAGAAAAAAGTTGTAGATCTCTTCAAGACGTTTCCAAAATAATAAAGTTATCTTTCGTTAAGAATTTCCTGAGATATTTTAAATTATGTCGTGATACTTTTAATATAAAATATAAGATATCTCGCAAAGTACACACTTTTCAATGATTTTACCTTGATACTTATGTACATAGGATAATGAAAGGAATCGATTGTTGTAAAAACAAACAAAAAAAAAAAAAACAGAAAAATTATTTTAAAAAATTTGATTGCATTTTGTAGACGCATTCAATTTTATAAAATTGCAATGTACAAATTAATATTTATTGCTTCCTCATAGAGGAAGCTTCATTTCCGTAAAAAAAATTTTTTTTAGTTGTCGCCAATGTGTTCAGAATGTTCTAAAACGTCAAAAAATTGCATTAAAAAAAATGTCCGTATGTGTGTGTGTATGCTTTCATTATTCTACGTACAACAGTAAAATTAGGTGAAATTAAAATTAGGTCGGTAAAATTATATTTATAAAAACTTAGCTTAAAAAAAAAAAAAAAAACAGGCATGTCTCTTCATCTATCCCTTGTAGAAGAAACTACTATAATTGCAAAGAAAACATACAAAATTATAGCAATTATTGTAATATTTACTATAGTTTTGTGTATTTTTTCGCAACTACCGGTAGTATTTTCGTAGTATTTTTCCGTATAGAAAAATAAAGCTATCTGCAACATAAAAAATAAAATAAGCCTATCTACAATTCTCAAGCGTCGTCTACACAATGGTAGCAGGAGTAGTGGATTAAGATTATAAGACGTCAGAGCCAGTTGGTTTTCCGGTATAATAGGGTGTAAAGGTGTAAAGTAAGCGAAATGGTTGAGTAGACCGTAGGAAATGGGATTCAACCATTTTTTCGCTTATGACCTTATTCTATTACATCAGAAAACCAGCTTACTTTGACATCTTATAATCTTAATCCACTACTCCTGTTGCCATTGTAGACGACGCTTCATACCTACTAATGTTATAGCAATAACACGTTGCAGTCGAAGGTGTTCTTTGAACTCTGCATTTGTCCAGCTGTGCACAACTTCGACATAATTTTCAATTCGATGCCTTTTTCGACCAACCAGGATTTGCAGGATTGGAAATAAAACATCCTGATTGTGCTCGTCATCGGATGAAAATTCACTGCTGCTAGAGCTGCTACTACTGCTACTGCTACTACTACTGCCGCTGCTGCTGCTGCTGCTGCTGCTGCTGCTGCTACTACTGTCGACGTCCATCAACAACTCCGCAAATTCTCTTACTGGATTCATCTTTGAAACCAGTAAGAGATCGTAATCGTGACTGTAATAACGTATATTGTATATTGTTATGCGATAGCTTTATGCTCATCAAAATAAGCAAGTATAAGAAAGAAAGAAGCGTCAAGTCAGAGGGTCATCACTACCCTGTTCATTCATCGATGTTAAGCTGTAACAATGCGCCCCTAAGACAGCATCGTCCCCGGCAACCACCCGCCGGATACCGCCCGACCGACCATCCGTCGGGCGAGAACAGGGCGCCCACATCCTTTTTTAAAACACTCCACCGGCCCCGGGTGCGCGGGCAAAACGCGGCACCGGGGTCTTCTCCTCGCGCGGCGTCGACGAGCGCCGAAGGGAGCCGAGCCGCGCCGAAGGCAAGCGCGCGTCCGCACGCCCCACTCAGCGCGCCTGACGATAGGCCTCCCTCCCACCGGGTCCGTCGAACCGGGGTATATAAGCCGACGCTCCGGCGAGAGAAGACACTTCGTCTCCGCTCCAGCAGTCCGCTGTTCCGACGAAGCCTACCCGACCGATTCCTAGGCGACACACCAACGAGGTCCGGAGCTCCGGGTCTCGACCGAGTGCTCTCGGGTGTCCCCGACTCCTTACCTTTTCCTCCTGACGGCACGGTTACACGGGGTCGAGCACGCTCGGCCTCGCAACGAGGGCTCTCGTTGCCGACACGCCACAGGATTGCATTATCCTATCGCGTTCCGTCCACATACCGCGTCTCGTAGCACTATTCCCGATTGTAGATACCGCGTTCACTTTGTAATAGCTATATATCCTATCGTTGCACTATTTCGATTATACGTCCCGCGTTCCGTCCCCTTACCGCGTTCCGTCGACCGCGTTACGTCGATTATACGTCCCGCGCTCCGTATATATACCGCGTTCCGTCTACCGCGTTACCGCGTCTCGTAGCACTATCGTCGATTGTATATACCGCGTTCATTTTGTAACAACTGTATATTCTGCCGTTGCACTATTTTGATTACACGTCCCGCGTTCCGTCTACATACCGCGTTCCGTCTACCGCGTTACCACGTCTCGTGGCACTATCGTCGATTGTATATACCGCGTTCATTTTGTAATAACTGTATATTCTACTGCGTCGAGTGCATCCGCACTCCCCTCCGATTATAACTGTATATTCTAAAACCAATAAACCAATTCGTGTACTTGTATTCTGCTTGCTGTCTCCGGGCCTTCCATCGAACCCCGCGTCCGACGAGCTAGTCCGCGTTCGAATCTAAAGATAGGCCGTTACAAAGCAACAAGGTGCCGGTATAGGGAAGACCGGGGCTAGACCGCTAACGGGGTAAATCCGCAAAATCAAATATCTCGGAACCTGTATATTGTGCGAACTCGCTATTAACATTGTAAACGCTGCTTATAGTACCCATGTGACCAACGGAGTTTCGACAGGTTATCTGCCGTGTTATGATTTTTACGAGGGCAAACGTGTTTTCGGAAGGTGAAAGTAAAATTTTCTGCGCGTGGAAATTTTGTAATATCTTGAATATTATTGTATCACCGAATCTCAAAGTAAGTGATTATAAAGAGTAATGCATGCTGAACACGAATCCAGTGTAGTTTTTTCATTATTGTTGATGTCTAATATTTCGTGGGCGATCAAACCTGAAACTTATGTTTGGGGCTTATCCGCTAGTGAGCACCCGGGGCTGGTCTGCTAGTCTCGTCGCTGTGGCGCGCCGGGCGCACGACTTCAGCTCACGGCAATTTCAGGTTAGGTTGTAACCGGACGCGGTCAGTTATAGGCTCGGGATGCGCAAAATATCTGCCTTTTCACGGTCGCCACTCGGTTTCACCACTGACCCACCGAGAAGGATAAGGTAAGTATCAATCAAGTTATCCGAATAACTAATCTATCTTATTTTCAGGTTCCCGCCAACGATGGATGAGCACCACTGCCGCACCAGGACACCAGCTTCGCCGCCGACCAGGACTTCGATGGATCAACGACGACGTATGAAGTAAGTATAGGGTAAGTACTTCGAAATAATTGTTGATAACTATTTATAATAATAAATGAAATATTTATTCATTTAATAATTCACAGATGTTGGTTACACTTGTCACTCGTTACGAACGGCCGCCCGTAATCCTCTCTTTCGTATCGTGAGGATTGACAGCTCGCGATGCTAGAAATTTCTAAGTACCGACGGTTCGAGAACGTTGACTAATTCGATGTTAATTGGTATCTAAGTACCTCTCACTTCTTGTTACGAGTGAGCACTTAACGCGTTTCGCGGGCGTTACCGGTTGTTATGGATGACGGCGGCTCTTCGAGAATGTTCGCGTGTCTGGAATATTCTAAGTCCCGATGGACGTTCGAGAATATTCCAAGTCCCGATTCTCTACTCGCGCACGGAGCGTGTTGCCGCTTCGACGATCCCCGATAGACTGCCTCGAGCTGTAGCGCTCGCTTCGGCTCCCCACCTTCGCGCGACCCCCCACTTCGCGCTTTCTCCTTCGGGAACGTTCGCGTACGGCGTAGTGGATCACATGCGATCCCCTAGTGCAAACGTTCCAGAAGTCTCTGGCGGAAACTTCCATCGCCAGTGCGTTCTCGAAGAGCCTCTCTCCCGGTGCCGCTGCACCAGGTTTTCACCTTTTGCCAAATCGGTCCTACCTTGACGCCCACCTGTGCGCAGCCCTGCACGGAGGTCCCCGAACACGCTCCCGTGGTTTCTCCCAGGAGAAGACGTCCGGGTGACATCGGAGGTCTCGGCCGTCGACGCCGACCCTATATCCGCGCTACTCTGAACCTGGTAGACACCCTTCCGCTACCGTGTTCCCGGAGAAGATGTTCCGGCTCCTAACTCGCTTATTCTCTTACGGAGTTTGACGCCGACCCGATATTTACGGTTACTACGTATCGACTTGGATGATTCCGTCGACTCGTCTCGAGGATGACGCTCGTACGCCGTTTTCGCGTTTCCCTTGCACGGGCCTTGACGCCGACCCCGTCGCTACGTTCCCCAGGTCTCGTGCATCGCGAATCTCGCGCTTCTCCCCGGGGAAGACGTCTCCGTCGCTAGTTTGCATACGCGCGTGCGCTCTTCGTCGCCGACCTGTGGGTACGTCGTACCAGGTCCTTGGGATCGCCCCGACTCATTTCGCCCCGTGGCGGACCCTCCGTTTCGGCGTTCGCTACCGCTGCGTCACACCTTGGCGCCGACCCGCGGGCGCCGCGTACCAGGTCCCGACAAGTGATTCGGAATTGTTTCGCCTCGCAGCGGACTTACCGTTTCGCCGTTTCCTACCGCCGACTCGTACTTTGCCGCGGACTTAGCCGGATGCGGTGTCGCGTGTCGCGGGACCGTATCGCGCCCGAATGACTCGAAGATTACGTGTGGCTCAGCTCTAATGGCGCGTTTAACGAGACCGACTCGCGCCTGCAACTTAAAATAATGTACGTCTGAGCCAACGATTATAACTGAAAATAAACTTTTATTCTTCGGTCTCTCATAGTGCCGCTGCCCGCTGTGGGCGACCTATAAGCGGCCGGTTCTCGAAACGTCTTAATCTACGGGATATGAATATGCACTTACAATCTACGGCCAACGGGCCTTACGCTTACAACTAACCTTATCCTAATTGCGCCGGACGGGGTTTATGTACCGACTTTATTACCCCTGTCCTCGGAGCGCTTCCGCGGGGAATTACTCATAGCGTGAGTACTCGGAGCCCGTCGGGGTTTCGGGGCTCTTGAATGACGCCGAGTCGTCGGCGCTCCCCTCCTTTGGCGGGTTCCTCGCCTGTGTCGTCGTGGCCGTGCTCAGCTCCGCGTTCTCCGGAATTTCCCCGGGCTCGGGTCTTGGGGTCACCGCGGGTGTAATAGGCATGTCGCGTGCCTGCGGCGGAAGGCCGTAGGCCTTGGCTGCCGCCGCTGCCAGTCGCTCTACGCGCTCCGTTTCGCGCTGGCTGGTGGTGTACAGCTCCATCGCCTCCGCTGACAGGCGGCTGAGCATGACGTGCGGTGAGCCTTTCGCTAGAAGGGGTGGAAAGTTAGCGCGCGGTCGCAAGGTTTCCCTCGAGCGGCGTGATTCTGTCTTCCCTTGCACGTGCGTCAGTTGTATAGGAGGGAAATGGTACGCACGTATCGTCGCAAAACGACTCCCGTCGACAAGGAGCAACTCAAGAAGGCAGTTCTTGCGGTGAGAAAAGATAAAATAAGCGTTTCCGCAGCCGCAAAACAATTAAGAGGCCGGCCCAAAAAAAATGCCACACAAACAGAACCGCAGCCTTCGACGAGCAGTGGGCGTAAATCGAAATCAAGGAAGCAGCAGCGGTCGGATTCTGACGAAGACTTGGATAATACGTGCTGCGTGTGCTCAAAGAAGTTGACAAGCAGAGCATATGGGAAACAGTGCATTGCGTGCGAGCGTAGGGCACACAACACATGCGTGCGCTTGTCAGGATCTGTATTCACGTGCCTTGATTGTTTTATGGAATAGGTAAAACAATTATTTTTTAATGTTTCGCATAAAAATTTAAAATAAATTTTTATTTTTCTCTTAAAAAACAATTATTAAAATGTATTCTATCATTTTTCAGGATTAGATGTACGTATATGTATTGAAAATGCAGTGTAACGGATTTATCCCGAGGGGGTAACGGTTCAACCCCAGCATTTTTGAGATTTCAATTTTTGCACCGTTGTCGTTTTTGCTCTATACCGGTTAAACAAAGCGACGTAGATAAAAATATCCTGTATAAATTTTGTAGCTAAAGGTTCACTCTTTACAGTGGTATAACAATTTTAACTTAAATTATTTATTTTGTTGTTAAAAATCGGCACCGAAAAAAAACTAGCGGTCTAGCCCCGGTCTCCCCTACTACTTGGATGGGTGACCGGCTGAGAGAGCGGACTTCGGACAAACGCGCGGCGGCTATACGCACATGGCTTAATATATATTTTTTTTGTTCCGGTAACAAAATATTTCATTTTTTACATATCAACAAATAGTTTTTGCGTCAGTAACAAAATTTTGTTTGCTAATACAAAACATTTTTCTTAGTGTAAAATGTATTTGAAACATCTCTGAAGTGTTTCTGCAATATTTCGTAGATATATTTCAGAAATATTTCATAATATTACCAAAATATTGCCGAAATCTTTCAGCATGGTTGCATTTGAAATAATTGATAATACAAAGAGGCTGACTAATTAAAACAATTATTCAGAGTACGTCGACGGGGACGGAAAGTTCCCGCTACGGGGACAAAAGGAAGACCGCGAGAAGTTTGTTAATGCTGCCGTCGTGAATATATATCTTTCCCGTTCGCGCGTCCGCAAATCACCTCCGCGTTTAGAAATGCGTCAGGTGTTCTCGAAAGAGGATCATCCGCACATCGGCGATCCGCTTAACGTACGGCATTATCGTACGGCCGCCGCGGCGCACTGCGGTGAGGAAGCGCCCCGGGCGCCGCATGCGGCCGTCAGTAACGGCGCTTTGTGATATTTATGAATAGTTGTTTAACTTGCACTCCAGCAACGTTTGCGCCGCGTCGCGAACGTTGTATACGTATTTATACGTAGGCACGCACAGCGGTCCACTCCCGCTCGTCGTATTTAAATAAAACGAGAGGCGCGCGGGGCCTGATCGCCGTCCGTGTACATACCAGCGAGCGAAAGATGCTCGGCGATGCACCTGTACGCGTAAATCCAACGTCGTACTCCCACGCCAACGTTGAGAATGATGTCGTACTAAACTGTACATACAGCTGTCACGCGGAAGGAAAGGCAGGGACGAGGAGAGAATGCCGAAGCACGTTACGATTTCATCCCGCTTTTCGTTCTCTTCATTAGTTCGGAAGTGACTCGCATAACCCGGAAGTACCTGAAACTAATTTGAAGTAAAATTGGAAATAAATTCGCGACTTAAAATTAAATTCTTGGAAACTGCGCGCAGAATAGTCACTTTAAACAGTTTGAAATTAATTTAAATTGGGAATGAATTCGCGATTTGAGATTAATTTTGAGGAACTGTATGCAGAATAGTCACTTTCAGTAAATTAAACTAAATTCGCCTGGAATGAGTTAATGAGTGTATCTTTTCTCCAGTAGTATAATTCAATCCGCGACGTGCATATGAGGCATTAAGAATAAGTGTAAACGACGGAAAAAATTAACGGAGTCGACTGGGACTCGAACTCGGGATCCTTCGTTCACTCGCCTAGCACTTATACTATGTTTACGCGAACGTTACTTCTGTAATAACTTACTATAATTCACTCGTTTACGCGGAGTAAATTATCGTAAGTTACTACAAAATCCTGTTTACGCGAAGGAATTAATCGTAAGTTACTACAAAAGAAACGCTCACGTAAACGTATTAGGCTGCTACCCCACGACAGTTCCATTTACACTAATTTCTCCGATCTCCCATCAACCGGCTCTACGGCCTTATCCTACAGAAGGTATCAACCCTAACCTAGTTCGTATGACGCATTTAGATTGAATTCGAAACACACACACTGCGACTCTCCTTTTCAGCAGAGTCAGAGTGTGACTGCTTTAGTTGTAACACACTCGTAAATGGAAAGCGAGGTGTGTCAGTTTGAAACGAGTGTGTCGCCTGTGTCGCCTAAAAGAAAAGCGTAGCTCTTCAGAACAGTCAAGGTGTATTTGCTTTAGTTGTAACACACTCGTAAATGGAAAGCGAGGTGTGTCAATTTGAAACGAGTGTGTCCTTTGTGTCACTAAAAGGAAAACAGCCTAAATATACAGCGTGGATGGCTGTGACTAGAGTTGATGAAGGAAGAGTTAAGTAAACTAGTGTTCTTTTTGCTGATTGGCTCCGCCATTTCCCGATCAGCGCTTCCGATTCTTTAGTAGGAGTGAGACAAAGCTATAACATACTATATGTATATTAGTCCGCCATTTATAGACAAGAAGTTAGTAGAAGTGAAACAAAGCTATAACGGTGTCCTAACTATTCCTTGACCAACTCCTGCTGTGATTAGAATCCTAAATAATAAGAGAAGCACAATCCTTACCCCTTCCATGATTTTCGTTGGACCCGCAGCTAATCGCTTGTAAACAAAGGAAGCTTTCCAACAAGCGACACAAGTCGACACAAGTATCATTTTTTGTCTTTGTTACTCATTGCCAAAAAAGAAAGATAGAACAACGTTTTTATCGACTTGTGTCGCTTGCTGGAAAACTTCCAAAGTAACCTCTGTGAATACGTTACTTTGCACACTGCCCGTAAACGATTCCTTTCCTGAGGAAGGAAGGAGGAGAACATAGAAGGAGGGAACATAGAAGCCTAGAGACGCTATTAGTTACTTCTACTAAAGTCACCAGAACTTCTGTGTTTCCTAAAAGCAGGTCCAGAAGCAGATCTAGAGGCAAATTCAGCAAGCCCAGCACATCCCTAGTACTGATACAGCAAGAAGAGAAATTTGTTACTATTATCGTAGAATTGGTAAATAAGCCTATCGCTGGTTATTACCATGCAAGTAAAAGAATGAGAATCAAGAAAACTAGAGTTCCTATAATGAGAGTTTGGATCGTTGACGAGTTTTGATTGGTCCGCTATATGTTCCAGCCAAGAAGTTAGTGAGAATGAGATAAAGCTATAAGTGAGAGTGAGATAAAGTTATCATCGGTCGCCATATGCTTCAGTCAAGAAGTTAGCTGAAGTGAGACAAAGCGGTGTTCAAAATCTGATTATAAGAGTAGTAGTAGTAGTAGTATAGTAAGCGGGTGGTTCCACTTGGGCCCCGACGGTACCTAGATCCTAATGATCTTTTGTACCTCCCACTCTTTATTTGCTAGGTGTTTTGGGGCCAGCCCTTAGCCTAGTCCAGGTTTATCAGGTCTGTCACCCTAGCACTTTTTTCCAAATCCTGGTGTCTTTAGGTACTTTAGTCCCAAGCTCAAATCCTGGTGACTTTAAGTACTTTAGTCCCAAGCTTTTGGGGGTCTTAATTAATTGCCTACGATGGCACCGTTTCTCCGCACGGGCCCCACTCGGCGGAGCGCAGTCTGGAATATACTGATGGAAAAAATTCCTGTGATCAGGTAGACTCGAACCCAGTACCTCGGGGTTATGAGTCTGGCGCTTTATCACTAGACCACACTGCGCCCCTTGATTATAGGAACTCTACGGAAAAAACTAGCTGCGTTTGGAATGACGGGTACCGGCGGCGCGCATTTATCCCGTCTAGTCATCGACCGAGTCAGCCGCATACGCTACCTCGTCGACATGGGAGTTGACGTTCTTTTCAATGTATCTCGGTGAGTGGATTTAAATTATACGCTGCTAACCACACACCTGTTACAATCTATAGAACCAAACTAGTCAAAGTTGATCTAGGTTTACGAAGAAAGATGCATAAACAATATCGACATGCCAGTGATTGTCACAACAGAACAACTTGCTCATGAGCAAGAAAATGATGAAGAGCTGAAAGAAATACTTCAGAACACATTCATTACGATTTAAACGACTTTGTTTGGATAAGACGGATACTACCATCTAGTGTGACGTGTCTTAGGAGGAAGTACGACAACGAACTTTACGGAAACAAATTTTCGATACTACACATGGTTTGGCACATCCTAGCAGACGCGCGACTAAGCTCGGTTCTACAATCAGTTGTATGTCGTAGTCGGATGTCGGAACCCAGCTGATTGTCCAATAAGATAATTCCTTTTTCGAAAACGAATTTTCCTCACTGGACCATCGGTCGTAACGTATTCCGACATCCGACTTCAACATACTGATTGTAGAACCGGCCTAAGCGTATGATAAGCTAACGATTTATCTGGCTGGAAATGAACAAGGATATCATCGAATGGGCTTTGGCTCTTTCTAACTGTCCCCCTTAGAAAGAAATGAAGAGTGAGTTTCCGAAACGCATCCAATTTTGAGGACCAGACAATAATGACGCCGTTTATACAGGGTTATCGCTATTGCGTCTTCATGATCGATAGATTCATAAGATGGCCGGAGGTAGTACCAATAAAAGACCCAACCGCTGATGCAGTCATCCAAGCCTTCTTCAACGGATGGTTTGGTGCACCAAAAACCATCATAACAAATCAAAGTACGCAATTTGAATTTCTATTATTTAACGCATTAACCAATCTAATTGGCAGCCAACGTACAAGAACATCTTTATACCATCCCGCTTCGAACAGGATGCTGGAATGGTGACATCATTCGGTGAAAGCAGCAATTCGCTGTCACGAATTAAGAAATTTATCACTAAACAACGAGTGTTCACTCACAATATCCTGTATACGCGCACCCTTGTCTTCTTACGGATAGATAGAATAAGAAGATCTTTGGAGACGGCATACGAAGGCTCTTATGAAATAATTCAACGATTAACTGATCGTTTGTTTCAAGTCAGAATGGGTACTTTCCAGTTAACAACACAAGCGTCGCTCTATTTTTGTTGTTCACTAGATGTTGAAAAAAGACAGAATGACGCTTGTCTCGACTTAAGTCGCCAAATAAAAAACACCCAATATGAGGTAGTCGATGTTTCAGTGGAACGCCCAAAACCTTCATTCGTCGAAGTACAAGAGTACGAAGCAGCAGATGACCCACCAGCATATCAAGGGTCGGTGGACATCCAGGCTCCAAATTTGAGAAGTTTCCCCAATAAAAAAGTGACCTTCGCAACTCACTCATAGGTTAACACTGAGTCACTCGGGGGGAGCACTGTGACGACCTATCCTAGGACAATCTCGGAGCCAATTACGATTGACACAAGCGCCATACGGATTGGAGACGCCATACCGTTGGCGGTTCAATAGACATAGTTCTCGTTGAGTTACGCAGAGAGAAACATGCACGAGTTCTGTACTGTTCACAATAAAATTGTGATATTTTTTTAACACTAAATATTCGCGTAGATTTATTAACAACCACCATAAGTCTCTCATGTGAAGAAATGACATTTCTCATCAAAGTATCTTTTTTTACTATTAACGGTATAACTAAAGATAGAAGGTTTAAATAGGTACCTATTTCTCATTCATTTTAAGATAATTATGCCAGTCTTTAGGATAAAATTTTAGCTCATTTAGCATATTCCTATATGAGTAACGTTCTCTTTTTTTCAACCACTCTTTGCACTAAATCCTCTATAAATCCTCGCTAAATCCTTGCACTAATTCCTCGCGCTGCTCTAAGCCCGAAGCGAGTTGGTCAACTTCCATCTTTAAAAGCTTAGGGTTTGAGGCTTAGAACCTACGTAATTTCTCTCTAAAACAAAGACTAGGGCTTAAAGCACCTATTGTAGATGTGGACTAAAAGTAGTGAATACTGATCTGTGTGTTTCTGCTGTACATCTGCACTAGTGCAATAAAAACGAGTAAACCGTGATGGCTCTTGCACATGGTAATGCTTGTTGCGTGGAAGTTGGCGTCATATGGCTCTGGCCTACAGGACGTGGCGACGCGGTAATGCGGTAACGCGGCATTGCGGTAACCAATTACCGTCTTGCCTTTCCGTTCTACTTCCAAAAGTAGTATGGAAAGGCAGATAATGATTGGTTACCGTGGTGCCGCGTTACCGCACCGCGTCCTGTGGACCACAGCCAATAGCCAACCAAATCTTCCGCCGCGCGGAAAAAGTTAAACTCCATCCAACTTTGATTGGCTATCGCGTCACTTCTTGCCGCGCGGCAAGCATTGCCGCGTCCCGTATGCAGAAGCCATAACTGTGTGTGTTCCCACTTTGTGTTCTGGGTAGCG
>JASTWL010001311.1:0-44327 GCA_035220575.1 Temnothorax rugatulus | reverse complement strand
GTCGAAGCAAATCAAGAAAAATGTTCTAGAAGATTATAAAGAAATTGTAGGATTTTGTGCCATGTTTACTACGATGGCACAAATGTTATCGGGAATGTAAGTGGTTACGGTAATAAATATTTTTTATCGTCTTTCTCCATTTAGGTATATAACTCATATGTATTATACATTATGTAATCGATCATTAATTAATACTTTGTGTGTTTGTTGTGTACAGGGTGAGTCTCTAAATCGACCACCCGAATAACTCCCACAGTTTTGGAGATATGAAGAAATGCTTCAAGTAAAAGTTGTATGGTATCGAGGGGGGCATTTCGGAAGTAAACATTTTTTTTCCCAGGTGGAGGTGCTTAGGAGATTTGAATGTCATCTTTATTTTTTAAATAGGACCGTGCATTTTCGAACACCTACGAATGAAGCCTTTTTCAAGACAGTTTCATTGGGCATGAATATTCAAGATCAGGGATATAAGAAAAGTTGAAAAATGAAAATTTATCCTGAATATTTCCAAAAAAAGAATATTCGCGGTTTTATTATTCAATCAAACCGAAATATTATTTATGTTTGAGGCGTGACCGTGATCTGTGTCACTTCATTTAAGCTACAAAGGTTATTTAATAATTCGAAACTACAGGTGTTCGAAATGTTATTATTTATGTTTGATGCGTGACCGTGATCTGTTTACTTCATTTAAGCTACAAAAGTTATTTATAAATCAAAACTACAGATGTTCAAATGGTGATCGCCCACAGCAAAACACTGTCTAAATCGAACACCCACAGACTGCGTTACACATTGAATTGTATCCTGGTCAGTTGCAGTACAAGCTTATATGAGTTCCTTCATGTCTTCTTTCGTAGTCGGTGCGTCACGATACACATCTGCTTTTAATTTTCCCCATAGAAATAAATTTAATGGTGTCAAGTCCGCGCGGTTATTATGATGGGCATTTACGATTTCTCATTCAATCCAATGATTTTCGAATTTTCTATTGAATCAACGTTCCACCGAAATTTGTTTATATTTACATTAAAAGGCTTGTTATTGAATAACTTTTGTAGCTAAAATGAAGTAACACAGATCACAGTCATGCATCAAGCATAAATAATAACATTTCGGTTTGATTGAATTAATAAAACCGTGAGTATTCTGTTTCAGAAACATTCAGGATAATTTTCATTTTTTAACATTTCTCATGTCTGTGACTTCGAATATCTATGACCATTGAAACTGTCTTGGAAAGTTTCAATCGTAGGTGTTCGAAAATGCATGGTTCCATTTTAAAAAATAAAGATGACATTCAAATCTTCTAAGCACTTCTACCTGGGAAAAAATGTTTATCTTTAAAACTGTGGGAGTTATTCCGGGTGGCCGGTCTTAGGTGACTCATCCTGTATATCACGATTGATATAAAAAAGATCTTACTCTGGAATTCAAAGGAAACTTGACATAATGCACTGTTTCTTGCAAATTAAATATAAAATATTTTTAAATTTTAGTTTCTTACAAATATTATTAACCTCTATAAATATTAAGAAACATTTAGAAAGTATTTAAAAAAAATAAATATATTAGTATTCATTTGATTGTATCTATAATGACTGATATTGTACTGTATATAGTATAAAGCTGCAATAACAATTTCATCATATTTTATGACTTATCAGTTTAATATCTATTTACTATTAATATCTGCTAAGGTAGAGTATAAATCGTTATTAGGTATAATATAATAAAAATTATAATGCTTTAAAAAAATGTTTATTTATACTAAATTTTATTACTATAATACTATATTTTTATAATTTATAGACTAATATGTCGCAACATATATAAGAAAGGTTCATCTAAAGGAGTTGATCCAATGCCTTTCTTGGTGCATAGGATTGTAAGTATACGTATAAATTATATATATATATATATATATATATATATATATATATATATATATATATATATATACACAGGGTGTTAATTTCAAATGTAACAGGTCGAATATCTCGATAACTAAATAAAATATCGAGGTTCGGTTTTTTTAGGTTGTATTGTTTTATTTGACCTTAACGCTTCCACCTAAGATCATTTTTTTGTTATCAAAATTTGTCCGCCTTGAAACAATACAACAAAAAAAATCGGGCCTTGATATTTATTTAGTTATCAAGGTATTCAACCTGTTACGTTTGAAATTTAATATCCTGTGTATATAAGTTATTTAATTAAATAAAGCATTAATTAAATTTTACATATTTACAATAAATAACGATACGTTATTTATAGATATAGCGATACATTTATATAACGATACTTTTAGTACTCTCAGTTAGTAATTAATTGTAAAGATTAAATATTTGTATGTTTATATATTTATAATAAAAAATAATGTTACAAAAATTGAACGTAAGTAAACTATAGATTATGTAACCAAATAAATATTTTTTTAGATGCATATTGATGCTTCGATACGCTTGGATGTTAGGTGATTCTAACATGATAAATGTTAATATATTTGGTTTATTAACAAGCACGATTTATATGATAATATATTACCGTTATGCACCAAATACGGTACTTCTTTTGATACTGATACGTTATTAAAATATATTTTGATTTGCAATTGATCGACATTTTTTGCTTATTATATATTTTTTATTTTTAGAATGAAGTGCTTAAATTAACATATAAAGTAACAATCTTTGTTGTAATTTTTCTTGTGTATGCACAAATAGAAGATCCACAAATATTGAATACAGATTTGGCATTGTGGTTACAGTACTTCTCTTACTTTTAATTGCAGCTCCTCTTGTGCATCTTGTGAGTAGATCTTTTTTCTATACATAGCTTAAATTTTCCTAAATATATTTTAAGCATATTTATACACGATAGTGTCATAATTAAAATATTGTTTTTTAGGAAAGGTTATACGAACAAAAACACAGAAATCCTTCCATTTCCACTTATCTTTATGGGAACACTAGTTTCATTTCAGTGGTTATTGTATGGCATTATCATTGATAATGTTTTTGTTATTGTAAGTATTCTTTGCAATGTATAGTTATTTAAATATTAAAGACACAAAAAATTATTTTTTATATATATTATTTTTATATACATTATATATTTTATATACATATTGTTAATATTGCATCACCTATATATTATAGTTTCAGAATGCAGTTGGTTTGACTCTTAGTGTAGCTCAACTGTCTCTATTCGTGATATTCCCATCCAAAAGGTCACAAGTTGAATTATTGAATGAGCAGAGTAAAGAAATTAATTTTTTTAAACTGAAAAATAAATTTTTTTAATTTGAAATTATTCTCTATACAGGGTGGTTATAAGTACTCTAGTAGTTAAGTACTCTAAAAGATTTTAATGTGATTTCTCACACGTGTTTCGCGTCATCCTTGCAAACCAATCAAAACATCTTATTTTATTACATATTTGTGACGGGATGTTTTAGATTGGTTTAACGACAGACTACGGGATGCTGGAGTGACGGCCGAACTTCCTCGATGTCGATAATGTCATCATTTCTAATTTTGTTTTTCCTATATCTGTCTTTGTCTAACGAAATGACATCTGTCCTTTTCGATTGCTGCGCCATCTCTGCTTACTAGCCTGCGTGTATATTTTCGTGGAAAATATACACGATTTCTTCAAAGCCCACATTTTTTTTCCAGGTTTTTAATCTCAATTTAAACGGTACGTTATTGTTTGTGCACGTATTCTGAAGAGTGGAAACATTTCATTTCGTACATATAATCTATATACAGCTGTTTATATTAGAAAATATGGTTATGAGGTGACAGCATTTTTACATTTTTTTTCAATTATCACTAATTTTTTATATTCCCACTCTTCATTAGTACCTATACTTTACTCCTGTAAAAGGATTTTGCGATCTATAAAGCCATTTCAAAGAACGAGCTCTGACTGTTTTTGTCGGTAATTGTCCCCCTGTCCAGGATCCCCTTAAGACGAAAACATTCATATGACCATATGTCCGAAATGGCTTAGTTCAAAAATACAGGGTGTCAAAGTTGAAGGAAAAATTTATTTCCAAAAATTTCGAAAAAACCATTTGTGTTATTTTGATGAAACTTTGTATATATTTGAAGGACATGAAGACTGATTTTTGGGACCATACATTATTTTTTATTCAAATTCAAAATTTTTGGAAATAAAATTTTTTCTTCAAACTTTGACACCCTGTATTTTTGAAACTAAGCCATTTCGGACATATGGTCATATGAAGCTTTCGTCTTGAATTTGTGAGAGAAATCACCCCTTCAAATCTTTCTCAGAGTACTTAACTACCACCTTGTATATTTACAAATATTATAGATAGTGTTTACTAAAAATATGTAAAGTTTATAAATACCCATAAACCAGGATATATGGAACGATTTTAGCACCTTTTTACCATTCGTTTAGAGTAAAAACTACTTAAAAAATAATGTTTGCAAGTAAAAGCAGTTACTTCAGAGTACCATTTTTTGTTACATATAAGGCCTGTTCGTTTTCCCTCTGCACTTCTGAACTAATGTAATAAGTTAGAATGAAAGAAAATATATTTGTTTCATTCTAACTTATTGCACTAGTTCAGAGTACAGCAAAAAGGAAGCTTATAATTTCTTTTCCAGTCTTTATCCCCTTTTTTATAAAAGTTTATCGTTCCATGTAACCCGGAGATCGGAGTTATATGAAACAATAACAATTTGTCAAGAAATTTATATGAACAGCTGAAATGACTTCATAAATTAAAATAGTTTAATTCTCTACATGAAACGAGAAAAGAGTAGAAATATTTATGGTATGGCAAAAGTTAAAAAAAATTTTTTATTAAAAAAATATACAGAAAGATGAAGAGAATTTATTATTTCGTATTGGATAAAAAATAAGGGAAAACACTCGGAAAAAGTAGAAAAATGTTTATTATTTATATTATTAAAAACGAAAAAAATAATTTTACTATTTACAAATCAGATTTTAAACAACGAATTTTTCTCAAATAAAAACAAAACTAACGTAAATATTTTTTAAGGAATAATAAAATTGTGAACACCTTACTTATTTATAACGAGTAGATAAAAAAAAATTTCTAAACCAAAACACAAAATATAAAAATTCTTGACAGACGTTTTTTTAGATATAAAGTACGTATGTACATACACCTCGAAAAATCACTTAATTGGAAATTATAAATTCAATTTGATCCAATGAAATGGCATATGTCTGCAATTGTTGGAAAATGGACACGGAGCAATAATTGTAAGTCTGTATCAGACTACAGAGAGAAACCTATGGCCAAGCCGGCATTTAGAGTCCTAGGTCCTACTACCCTTATGGAAAAATACACTCAACTTTTGGTGTTTAAAAAAACACCAAAGAAAAATTCTTAAAGTTGGGTGTGATTTCGGACCGCCAATTGAAGGTTAACCATCATTTGAAGGTTAACCCTTCAATTGGCGATCCGAAATCACACCCAACTTTAAGGGTTTTCTTTGGATGATGGTTAACCTTCAATTCATGGTTAATCCTTAAAAATGACGGTATAACCCTAAAAATATGAACTCTCAAATGAAAGTAACACTCAAAGAGAATAAATCCCCTTATTTGAATGTTCCAAATTTGCTTCCGCCGATAATACATACCCGCAAAAGAGAACATCACCACACACTATGCAAAGTTTATATATACATATATATATATATATATATATATATATATATATATATATAGGATTTTATTTCGTGTGCCAATTATTTCCACTAATTATCTCAGAAAGTATTGGTTTATTGGAAAAGTGTTTCAGATAAAAATTGAAGGGTTTGAAGGAGACCGCAGTAGACGATTTTAGATTTTGGGTCTGGAGCCTGTATTGGAGGACTTTTTTAATTTTATCTCAAAAATGTTCTGTTCCAATATTATACTCCAATTTTTTTTAAATATTTGTGTGTGCATCTTCTTGGAGTGTTTACAAATATTTTAAAAAATTGGAGTGCTATTGTAACAGCATATTCTTAAGATAAAATCAAATCAAAAAGTCCTCTATACCATTTTTTTTCTCTGGCAAACAATCATCAAGATATTACCAGCTAAATATTGAAAAAATTACCAAGTTTTCCTTGAATATCTCAAAAAGTATTAGACAAATAAAAGAATTTTTCAAACAAAAGTTGTTCAAATTAATTAATAGAGAAAAATGAAGTAGAAGCAACTATTCTATATTTATTTGTACAAAATGCCTTCAATTCACACAATAGTAATATAATTTTTTCGAAATATAATTTATTAATTATAATTTATATAATAACATTTAGTGTTTATAAATTAATAATAATAATATTTAAATTTAAATTTTAATTACAGTTATGTTATAAATTAATATAAATATTTATTAAAAAATAGTTTAAACAAAGTAATAATATATTACTTTTCATTCTTTTATTTATGTTTTACTTTTATTTTATTTTGTATCGTATTATTGCAATTATTTCATCAGTCGACTATACTGTACAATTATATCCAGCTACTACTAATCAATACTCGATTAGTAATAATAAGGGCCGTCAATTGACACTTAACGAAGATTAACACAATAACATTTAAACGACACTCAACGATAAAGGGATCATAGCGACACTGATTAAATCGACATAGAACATTAAAGGTTAACACCCTGTTAACACCAAACCAACATTCAACGATGAGGATCAATCTCCAACCTACACTAAATATTGAGGCTTAATCCCCAATCTACACTTATCATTGAGAATAAACTCCCAATATACACTCATCATTGAGGATTAAACCCACAACTTACCTAAACCTTAATGGTCAACACTCAATCTATACCTGAATTTAAGTGTTGACACTTAACTTTGATGACAAACACTAAACTTTACGCCCAAATTAACTCTCAAATTTGGGCGTAAGTTTAGTGTTAACACTCAAATTTGGGTGTTAACCATCAAAGTTGAGTGTACTTTTTCATAAGGGTAGGGCTGGTGATTTGCTTCGAAGAATTCAAAACTTTGAAGTTTCGAAAAATATATTTGTGTGAATGGTGAGTTTATTTAGAGGACGCTAAAAATATTGTAAATAAAAAGAATTAATATATGCTTAAAAAATTTGTGATTATTCCTAAATTACAACTTTGAAGTATTATAACATAAATTATTACATATTTAAGGGGATCCTAAAGCCGTCTGTAATACCGACAATTGTACTTTTTGAGTTTTTGCTTAACTTTTTATTGGCTTTATGGATTTGAAAAAATCTTGCACAGAATTAAAGTATGTGCTCTACTCTGCGGACGACAACCGATTTTGTAAAAAAATAAGTAAATAAAGCAGTAAAAAAATCCACTTTTAACAATATTTGCTTCATATAAAAATTTTATAACTTGATGTTACAAAATGAGGCTGCAGGTCCATTCAGTAGACATCAAGGAATATCATACCGTTTGTAGAATTAGGCTGCGACTCCAAACAAAAAAGTTAATTGGAAAGTACGATTACGTGAACATACGTGAACGTGATGAGCAGACCAGCCGGACCAGCAGAATTGCGTGTAGCGAGAGATGGCGCAGCAATCGGACAAGGACAGATGCATTTCGTTAGACAAGGGCAGATATAGGCCGGTAATATAGAAAATGATAGAAAACGAATTAGAACGGAATTAAAAATGTTCGACATTATTGACGTCGAGGAAGTTCGGCCTTCACTATAGGATCCCCTTAAAGGGGGAAACCACTGTGACGGTCGGAAAAAATGCTATTTTCATGAATTTTTTTTCGCGAGAAATAAATTTAATTGGTTATAACAAATTGGTTTGTCGTTTCTTTAAAGTACATATATTAAATATATTATAAACAAAAAATCATTAGAAAATATTAATATTTGCGCCTTCAGCGTGATGTGGTGCCGTGTACCTCTGTAAACAAATCGCGGGCGCTTGTGCTCCGTCAAAACGGGATGTCTAAAATAAAAAATTTTGTGTCATTTTAAACTATACAAATGTAGTTTCAGTTAAGCGTACAGATTTTTTGAAATATTAATTTTTAACAAAAGGGCGCAGTTCTAAAAAAAATTCGAGATTTAGACGAAAATTTTGCCACTTTTTAAATTGTTATTCAAAAACTAATTGTCCAATCAAAAAAATCGTACGCTTAACTGAAGACAATTTTGTTATAAACATTCTGTTCGAATTTCAAGTCATTCGGATAAAAATTGACCGAGATATGCGAGCGCCCAGCTACGAAAATGTAGTTTCGAGAAAAACGCGTTTAAAGTTTTACAACCGATTATTTGATATAGCGCTACTCTAAGAAAAGACTGCTGTAACTTTGTCAATATTGTAAATTTCAATAAAACGTTAGAAATACATATTTTCAAGACCTCAAACATTAAGAAAATGCAATAAATTCGATTTTTTGAAACTGTCACAATGGTTTCCCCCCTTAATATAGAAGAGTTTTAAATAAAAAAATCAAGCAGTTCTTACTGAAACATGAAGCGAGTTTTCAGAAATTTCCCATTCTGAAATTATCAAATAACACATACTGATATTTGTCCGCAATATGTTATTGTTGTTTATGAAGTATATTTAACACTTAAAAAGTTAGTATTGCAATTAATATATATTTATATATTGTCTTATTTAAAAAAATATATATATATGGGGCATTCTTTGTCAAATCGGACACCCCCCCCTGTCCAAAAATGGGGGCAACCGAAAAATTTCTTTTAGGGCTTATTTTATAGGTACATGTATGTACTTTCGTTTTAACTCCGGCCTTTTTGAAAAACCAATATGGCGAACCCAATATGGCGGCTAAAACCTGGGGAAACTGAATTTTAAAAAGCAATACCGCTCATTAGAGCGTACTAAAGTGGTTGCTTTTTTATGAAATCCAGTGGTACAGTGTTTTCTTCGTCTCTACCCTGGCGGAAATATTTCTACAAAATTAAAAGAAAAATAAAAGTGTGCTACAAAAAACTATAAAATATAATTGCCAGAATCTATTAAAATCTACATAAATTTAAGAAGTGCTACAAAATCCTACATGAAAATGCTAGAATTGGAACACTTTTGTAAATTTTTGTATTTTTTTAGTGGATCTTGATCTATAACTTTTTATGAATAACTACAACTTTTTGGATATACTACAAACAAAATAAAAAATAAAATTTACTTCTCTCGTTGAACATTATTTTATTGCTGAAAATCTTGATTACGTGCAAGCTTAATTAAATAAATTTATATTTTACTTAGAAAATTTGCTTACCACCGCTGGATTTGAACCTGAAACCCCTGGCTCTTGAGTCAGTCACCTTCCGCACTGTGCTACAACATTGATTGATGAAGACGTTTCGTATTATTTATATATGTTACACTTATTGTTAGTAGAAAATTTGTAATTTTTAGTTAAATGTTACAAGTTTTTACACAAATTTTCCAAAATTCATCTATTATATTAATAACTTCTTAATTCGCAGAAGTCAAAATACTTATGTTTTTATTTTCGTGTAGTCTGTTGTAAAGTCCAATAGAAAAATACATAAATGTACAATTTTTTACCTATATATATTTCTGATTCGTGAATGGTTGTAATTTTGCATACAATACTACAAGATTTTACAGAAAACGACAAAATCCTTAAGCCTTTTACAACTCGTCAATTCATGAAAATCTACATAAATTTGCTTTTTGTAGATGTTTATAAGATACTACAAGTTTACATGGAAATTAACAGACCTTCAACCAAACTTTTAACCTTTCCATGGAAAATTGTAGTATCTTATAAAAATCTAAAAAAGCGAATACATGTAGATTTTCATGGATTCACGATTCGTAAAAGGCTAAGAATTTTATTGTTTTCTATTGGACCTTATAGTATTATATGCGAAATTACAATCATTCACGAGTCAGAAATTTAATAAGGTAAAAAATTGTACATTTGTGTATTTTTCTATTGGGTCTTACAGCAAACTATACGAAAATAAAAACTAAGTATTTTGACTTCTGCGAATTAAGGAGTTATTAATAATACATAAATTTTGGAGATTTGTGTAAAAACTTGTAACATTTAACTAAAAAGTACAAATTTTAATTAGCCATAATTGTAATACATTTTTGAGCTGTACAAACAAATCGTATTTGTTACTATTTGTACGAAGTTGTAGTATTTTATGAGAAACTAAAAACTGAATTGGATTCTAAGTTGCACAGTTTTACGATACGTAAATTGTGGTAGATTTCTATTAGTCATTTATAAATAATTGTAGTATTCTACAAGTAACCAGATGTTTTAATTTTTTAAGATTTGTTTCTTTTTAAATTTTTAAAATTTGCAGATCTCTGTACTATTTTTATTAAATTGTAGTTTTTCATGAAATACTACTTGCAATAATTTCTTGATTTGAGAGCATTGTAATTTATGGTACTATTTCGTAGATATTTCTACAAAAAATAACTATTTTTACAAAAAATTAAATATTTCAACAAAAATGTACAAATTTCTATTTTTAGTCAAATTTTGTAGTTATTCATAGAAATTTTTTCCGCCAGGGTAGTAACGAATTTGTATTAAAAATATCAAATTTCAAAATGGCGGAATTTAAATGGCGGTCAAATGCCAAAAAAATGGTAGAAAATGATGATATTGTTAACTGAGACGTATACTGTTGGTTCCAGGCTCATTAAATTAAGTGCTGCAGCGATTTTCAATCACTGATCTCTTGATCACATTGTTAAATTTTAATATAACGGCCAAGGGTTGCAAAAAATGATCTTATAATTGCCAAAGTCTGAATTAAGTATAACGATTAGTTTCTATTTTTCTGAAATTCAATGTTTTAGAGTTTTTTAGTGGCTACTCACGAATTGCGAAAAACTCCATAATGCAAAACGTTTAGAAACATGACGAAACCTTGGAATCTCATTCTTATTAGTTCGTATTTTCTAAGGGAAATGTGACTTCATGTTTACTATTTGAAAATCGTTTCAGAAATAACTTTTTAGATGCTGGCACTGTAAAAGAATGATACTTCAAAATTTCGGGTATTAGCCGTATTAGCATCTCTTACGTATAGTAAGTAAGAGAGCGAGACGAGAGAAGGGGCGAGATGGTGGAAGCAAGATGAGCAGAAAAAGCGAAGAGGAAACGCTGAGCGGTGTGAGCTGAAATGTATTTTGTAGATCGGCCGCCGCAGGGTAGGAGGAGAGAAAGAGAGAAGAGGAGATTGCGACAAGATGGAAGGGGGCAGGGTGCAGAGAGCTGAGTGGGTGAATGATTTGTTAATAAGAGAACTGAGGAGGATAGGAGACGAGCTGGAGAGAGTGATGGTGATTCTGGCTGGTAGGAATGAGACGGCGAGAGAAGAGAGAGGGACGATGACGAAGGAAGAGTGCGACGCTATTTCTTGTCGGCCGCGAGGATGTTATACGCGACGGCACTTGCGCCACAAATAGCTTGAGCGAGTAGCAGAGCAGAATAAAATATAACATACGGAACACGGAATAGATTGGGCGCCAGGTGTGGAGACGGCCACACCACCGGTTTACTCTCGATAACTCAGAATACTCGCAAGACTCTAAGTACTCTCAACTCCTTAAATACTCTCAATACTCTCGGTACTCTAACTCGAATACTCCGCTCCTGTCGCTCGCGACGGCTGCTCAATCCGCGGTAGAGGGTCGTGGTTCGGCTAAGGGCCGAGTCTAGAGGGGGTTGGTTGTGATTAGGCGAAGACGAGACACAAAAAAAATAAGTCGGATCCTGTAAGATAACAATATAATTAACAGGACGATAATTGTGATATAATGTTCATGACATCCGTGTCATAATCCTTGCTACAATTCGGCACTTTCACGTGGTGGCGAGAGACGCGGGACATTTACAACGCGGTCCTCCACACACACTTCGATAACGTGCGACTCCTACGAGGGTCCGCTCACGGTAACCGGAAATCAAAATAAGTGTGACGTTATGTGTTCCCTCAGTTTCGGTCATCGGGCCAATATGCCTCGACCAGGAAATTCATCAGGAGGATCACATCCACTACGTCACACAGAATAGGAAACAATCGACGAGGATGACTCTACGTTATATCCGCGATGAGCGATTATTCGCACCAGAACGACGCGCGAATTACCGGACGCGCGCAAATACCGACCAATAGGCGTAACCCCCGATTATACCCGAATTGTTGAGCGCTCGCGAATGGAAGACACGCAAAGATGACTAGACGCAGAATTATACGCAAAGAATATAACGCTCGCAAAGATACGCGACGAATATAACGCACGCAATTATACGCGAAGAATACAACACACGCAATTATACGCTAAGAATATAACGCACGCAAAGATGAATACATCACGAATATACCCGAAAATATAACGCACGCAGAAATAACGCTCGAATACACGAAAAGATAACGCACGCAGAAATAACGCTCGAATACACGAAAATATAACGCACGCAAATAACGCTCGGATAAGGGAAGACGCGAAGACTATAATACACGCAAAGGGAAATAAGTACACATAGGACGCGCGGTAACGCGTGATCCTGACAATAATATCCTACACGCGAGGCAACGCGCGATGCTCGCAATAATACGTTATACACGCGGTAGCGCGTGATACAATAACATACCCTACGCGCCATAGCGCGCGCTACTCCCGATGGCACGATAATCACTCGTGACTCGAATGGAATGTACGCACCCGACACGTAACTCCGACGCCTCACTCCCTAAGTACCGGGCGCGGTAATTAACGAGTCGGTGTATCGTCGCTCCCCCGAAATGTCCACCTGAGGAACACGCGAAACGATAGGCCGCGAGATCACGCCGAATGGAGATAACCGCGAAAAGAATACGTCGGCTATATCTGAGTCGAATATGCCGATTCACTAAGTAACGCGAAGACACAATGTACACGAAACGAACACTCGATTCTAACGCAATAGAATCTACACTAATACGCGGACGGAAGACTGTGGAGACGATTGCGAGGTTCACTCCCGAAAAGGATCGCAAGGCGCGGTCCGCACTACCGTACGACGACACATAAATTCCGCGCAAATAGCTCAATCTGGAGCGGTCGAGTCGGGAAGGAGCAGGCCCCACGATACAACATATATACGAGGAAGCAGCGGGCGGGATTAGTCAGACCCGTATAACGAAACGAAAAGAATCTCAAGGATTCACCAAACGAAACGAGAATCTCCCGGATTCACCATAATTACACGTAGGCCGCGCGCGGTCCCACGTGCATCTCTCAATAACGCGAAACGGTACGCGACTCTCCGCCCCGCTATTCCTCGTTACCTTAGCCTCGGGATTGCCGGCCGTTACAAACTTGATGGTCCTCGATCCTTCCTCCTGGCTATATTCAGGGCTCGTAGGGCCGCCGCCCTCGCTCGCAGTAGGCCCAAGTGGTCCTCGCCCTACGTCCTCGCTCGCTCGCAATCGACCCCAGAGTGAGGATCCCGGCGCCGGTTCGATATTCTCGATCCCCTACCGGGGCGCGCTACCGCTCCGGCGGATGGCGCCACCCTGTCTAATCGGGGCCGTACGGCCGGTTCCTCCTGTAATACTCTAATAGAACATAAAGCAGTAACGTCTAAAGTGCGGGTGGCGTACGCGCCACGGGCGCCAGTGACGGGCACACGGGGCCACGTCACAAGAGAAAGGCAAAGAGAGACAGAGAGGGAAGGAAGAGGAAGAAAATGACAATAAGAGCGGTTGGATGGAGGAGGTGGAGAGAGAAAAAGAGGAGAAGAGAGGAGGTGGAGGGAAGTGGCTCGGATAGGAAAGAGAAATGGAGGAAAGGGATGTTAGTAAGGAACGAGGGGGTGAAGATGAAGGAGGTGAAGAGTTGGAGTGAGGAAGATGAAGAATAGGGGGTGAAAGAGAGAAAAAAGAGGACTGGAAGAAGGAAAAGGAGATCGCGGGGAGGGGAGATAGGAAGGAGGTTCCGTAATGGGGAGGTGAGAGGCTGAGAAGATTGACACGGAGGCGGAAAGGAGATTATATGCGGAGAGGGAGGTGAAGAAAAGGATGTTAGAAAGAGGGGGTGAGTGGAAATGTAGGATCGCGAGATAACAAGGACAAAGATGAGGGAGGAGGAGGCGGAGATGAGAGAGAGTTCAAAGGGAATAAAAGAATAGAAGGAGAGATGAGCGAGGAAAGGATAGGCATAGCGGATCCAGGAACCCAGACAGCACACGGATATCCGATGGATATCCATAAGACGTCCTTTAAGGATATTGAGGATATCCATAGGCCATCTGTTTTACGTCCTTCGGATATCCTATGGACGTCCATGATATGTCTGTTTATGAAATTGGTGGACATGCTTATATCCCTAAAACATGTCCACAGGATATCCGATGGACGTCCTATGGACATCCAGAATTCTGATTTACATTAAAAGGATAAAAACAATAAAATATATAAATATTTTAAAATAATATATTTATTTTAAAAATCAAAATATATAATTAACAATTGGAAGTATAAAGTATAAATTTGTAAATTGCACGTACAAATGGTAATGTTTATTGATTTGATGATATACACAAACATATGTATATCGTTAATTCAAAATAAATTTTATGCTATGATAGATTATAAATTTTAAAAGAAGTATATATATAGTTACAAAAAATATGAAAACTGCAAATTCTTTTGCGTTATTTAACCCTCGGTTGTCACACGGGGTCAAAATGACCTTAACCAATTTTCAAACAGCTGCATGCTGTGAAAAAACCAACAGTTTAAGTAAATCGCAAAAAATTCTAGAATTATGTTTAAACATTGTAGAATGTATTCTAAAAAAAATTAACTTTTATTATAAGAAATTAACTTTAATTAAATTAAATAAATTAGCTTTTGAGTGGCATCATGTTAAAAAAAATCTTTAAAAAATGTTCAAAAAAGAGATGTGACAACTGAAGATTAAAAATAAAAATATCTCGAAATAAGCAAAAGCGAAATAAATTGCACGTGCAATTGTTAACATTTACAATAATGTTTTATTTTTCTTCTTTTTCTGCCCTTTCTTTGGCATGTCTTAGCCATGTTTTAACGGCTTTCTCGACTTCTTTACGGTTTTCTGCTACTTTACATAGTAGAGCACTTTCTAAATAGGAAAAAAAAAAACACAATATAGACATAATTATATATTTGAAATATAACTATAGTAATTATATAAAGCGCCAACAATATACATAAAAATTTACACATATAAATCCATTTTCAGACAAATTTAGACTAAATTAATAGTATTATTTTTGCTTTTAGAAAAAATCTTTAATGTTTTATTCATAATGTATAAATGGCATTGGTTTTTAAGTTTATGTAATCAATTATTATGTTATTTTTATCACATGCACATAGGTTTTTTTTATCACTTGCAATAAGTTTGTTATATTATTTCTCATAACTGACAATAGCTGCATTTCACAAAACGTATATTTGTGTATATTTACGTATGTATTGCGTAGTATATGTAATAAATTGTAAAAAAATACATATGTGTGTGCACTTTGTGGAAATTAGCCATTGTGATGTGATCAACTTGTGTATTGTTTATGCTTTGTATTCTGATTAGATATTTAGATAGCAATGTATCTTGCACAGATATGGGCAAATGTGTAATTGGCTATTACAAATGCTCAAAACAATGAATAATTAAATGAGATTTAATTTATACACATTATTTTGAACATTTGTAATTAAACATCATTGAATTACTCATTTGTTTGAGCATTTGTAACGGTTGCTCAAAGTAATTGATGATCAAAGTAATTAAATTACATTCATGTAAAGTAATTAAATTGCATTCACGGAATTTAATTACATTTATGTAATTTATTTACATTTACATAATTTAATTACATTCACGTAATTTAATTATATTCGTGTAATTTCTATTTGAATCAAGTTAACGACAAAGAGAACGTGAGAGTGTACATAATGCAAGAAAACTTATTTTGTCCACGTCAAGCGAAGGTCAATTTTTGGCTTGAGTCTCTTTCAAGTCCCCCTCCCTCCGACCCCACACTAGCTCTAGCTAATAGAGTAAAGTGCCTTTTAGGTTTTCGTTCTGGTCTTAAAAATTTTGTTCTGAGTTGTTTCAGTGGAGAACACGAGAGTTTTAACGCGGGAAGCTTAGAACAAGATTTTTAACCAAGAAATTCGAAAAATAAATTTTTCCGATGAAGAATAAAGTGCTCTTTAGGTTCTTGTTCTGGTCTTAACAATTTTGTTCTGATTGTTCCAGTAGAGAACACGAGAGTTTTAACGCGGGAAGCTTAGAACAAGATTTTTAACCAAGAAATTAGAAAAATGAATTTTTCCAATGAAGAATAAAGTGCCCTTAGGGTTCTTGTTCTGCATGGTCTTTAAAATTTTGTTCTGAGTTCCAGTGAAGAACACGAGAGTTTTGTCGCGGGAACCTTAGAACAAGATTTTTAACCAAGAAATTGGAAAAACAAATTTTTCTGATTAAGAGTAAAGTGCCCTTTAGGTTCTTGTTCTGGTCTTAAAAATTTTGTTCTGACTGTTCTGAGTTGTTCTAGTGGAGAATATAATAGTTTTAAAACGGGAAGCCTGGAACAAGATTTTTAACTAAGAAAATCGAAAAATAATATTTTCGATGAAGAGTAAAGTACCCTTTAGGTTCTTGTTCTGGTCTTAAAAATTTTGTTCCGAGTTGTTCTACGCGGTTATAAATATGTTCTAAATCTACAGTTTTGTAAGTCATTTTGTTTACGAATAAATGGCCAAAAACTGTTATTTCCAAAATTTTTCTTTTTTTTAATACCTCTTGAAGTTTTTGACCAATCAAACTAATATTTTGGGACAATGTTTAGAACAACTAGAACAACCTGGAACAACCTTGAAAAGTTCGATTTTCGAAAAATGGGGTGCCAGGTCAGAAAATCGTTTTTATTAATTTTCCACGAACATTTTTATTTTTAAAATTTGATTTTCTGGAACAATTTAGAACAAGTCTAGAACAACCTGGAACAATTTTTAGAATTTCAAAATTTCAAAAATGAGGTGCTAACTTCACACAGGTGAAATTCGATCACTCCATCGCGAAATGTCGCTGAATTCACTCTTAAAATTATTGGAACGAGCTGATCTTCGAGAATAGTTAATTTAATTATAAATAAGTAATTAAATTACATAAATGTAATTAAGTTACATAAATGTAATTAAATTACATAAATATAATTAAGTTATATGAATGTAATTACATTACATGAGTGTAATTTAATTACTACTTTAAGCACCAATTACTGTCAGCATTGATTACAAATGCTCAAAATAATGAGTAATTAAATGGAACTTAATTACAAATGCTGAAAGCAATGGATAATTAAATGGATTTTAATTACAAATGGTAAAAGTGGTATGTAATTGAATATGTAATTTGGAGACAAAAGTATTTACTGCCACCCATCTCTGACCTTGCAACACATTTGCAAGAAATAGTTTTCCAAACACTTGCTTTTTTTTAGCACCAGCCAATGCCAGCATGCCAGCTATACTGTTCTGCAAATCTATTTGATAGGAGAAGCGACAAACATCCCTTTACAAAATCATATGGAACAGTTCCTCCCAATTTTGAAAGTTCTTTTGTCTAAAAAATATGAAAATTATATGTACTTAATAATAATTACGCTAATTAGCAATGGAAACTTGTATCAAAGAAAGAATACAGAAAACATACAGCGGATTGAAAATGATCTGGTTCTTGAAGATATTCTTCCACTTCGTTCAATTCTTCTAAACGTTGCAAAGGAAAATGAAATGTACTTAAAAATGTAGATTCAGTCTCATGTGTCTTATCCGCATTTTCTTTCCTCAAAAATGTAACTTTTATATCTTCACAGCATTCCTTTATTAGTTCTCTGACCAAAAATAATTCCTTAAATACTCTCCGGAATTTTTCATCTAAAAAAAATTAAAATTTATTTTTATACACACTTATAGATAAATTATGCACAGAAAAAACAACATCAAACATTTTAGTATCAAATTAAAAATAACATACATTCTATTTAACGATCATTATTTCATTTATGAAATAATCTTAAATGTCTGTTTAGGGTCATTATTTCCAACGTCTGTTAATCTCTAATTGATAGTTAATTTTCAAAATAGCCAATTTCTACTGGCTATTCCAAAAAATTAACCGTCGGTTAGAGGTTAACAGACATTGGAAATAGTGACCCTAATAAATAAGAATGTTTTCCCTCTTCCTGTGTACTCTGTACAGTGACGAGCATAAATGAGTTCCGTTACCCGGTGAGCTACGGTGCAGAGCGGTGCAGATGAGCGCGCTACCTCTAGGTCGGTTACCGACCTACTTACAGTCACGGTCGATAAAAGGTTCAAATACAGAACCGCGAACGCGTAAAAATGGTCAGTCACGCTGTATTGCTCGCGCGTGCATTTGATTAAAAGAACATTTTTAATACAATTTGATACACACAATTAATATTTATTACATACAATATAACAATCATAGGTGATTATGTAATTATAATTGTATTATGCATCTGCAACTATTATTCCACCGACTGAGTATGTGTTTATTGGAATAATATAATTATAGATAATATGATAATTATAATTACAACACAATTACCTATAATTATTCTATTGCATATGAAAAATTGTTTCGCGATATTTTATAATTTTTACGATGTCGTATTATTTTCAGTATCTTATTTATAAGTAGGGGAGACCGGGGCTATCTGTCTACGGGGGCTATGTGTCCACAGTACTGCTATCTCAAGTTTCAAGAGACAGATGTCTTTACTATTGTAACAAGTAATTGAAAAATACCCTACGTAAGATATTTAAATGTTGTTTGTTTTCTTGCGATGCCTCTCCCAGACGCTATATACGTTAAAAGAAAAGCGAAAACAATTATTCACATTTTTCGACGGTCGAAAAATTTGCTGTGCGACAGTAGTTTAACTCAAATTAAAGTAAGCAATTCATAATATTATCAGTTAATATATATAGTTGTCAGGTGTGAGAAGCGTCAAATCTTAAATCCGCATTATCTAAAATTGGCAACATGTTAAAGACTGAAAAACATGGTCGGGGCTATCTGTCCTATTTTTGATGGGGCAATGTGTCCACACTTTAATGACGAATTGTTCTTTTATAAATAGATAATGGTGCGTAACTACAAAAGAAAGACTTTCCTTAAGACAGATAACGTAGACATATCTAATAAAATTATATTTAGAGCGATTAAAAAAATAAAGATTGAGCGAGAATCTTTTCGTAAAAACAGCGTTAGACTTTGAAATAAATGTTCGGGCTTTCACTCGCTACTGTAAAAAAGTGACCTACGAGCAACTATTTGATCCTGCGATTCAAGAATCGTCACCAAATTTTTATTTTAAAAATACTTACACATCAAGTTAAATATATGAGTTTGTCTTAAATTATTGAGTATTTTCTATATCAAACGCTGCCGAGGACAGTAAAGGCCCCAAATAAAAAAAAGATTAAAGAATTGAGGGGACAAAAGAAACACATCACATTGATTTTGCAACAGACTCAAAATCAGTTTAACGCCGTATATAAAGAAAAGTCAGCTCTACGCAGGAAACTTGTCAAAAAATCTACACAAAGTGCTTACTACTTCTCTGACTCCAACGACTAGGCGGTTTTTTCAATATTATATATTAATAATAAATAATATTATAAATAAGTATAAAAATTAATATAAATAATGTGTTTTGTATTATGTGGACAGATAGCCCCTCGAATGTGGACAGATAGCCCCGCATATGGGGCTATCTGTCTACGCTTGACTTGTCCACTTAAAAAATTCGCCTCTTTAAAATGTTAAAAGATGAATGATTCTAATTATGTTTTTTTTTAATAGCAAGGTTGAAAGGTTATACCATTAAAATTTTAGCCAAATATCTTTATTAGTTTTTTAGTAAACTTGAAAAAAGCGTGAAGTGTGGACACATAGCCCCGGTTTCCCCTAAATAAAATATTAAAATTAAAAGCTAAGTAATGTTACGGCCGATATTCCGAGCAATATATTAGGGTATTAATAAAAAGCTATATATACATTTTGAATTATAATTATCGAGTCAACGTTTCGACCTACTTGGTCTTTCTCAGGGCATTACATTCAAACTTACAAGTAATATAAATAAAAATAATTATAACTGTTAGAGTTCACATTATCAACACTGAAAATTATTGTCATCGCCGATGAACGATTACGACACGCAAAAGAAATAAGGTCAAAGCCAACTTCGAATTAAACGCCGTCACAGGCCACATAATTACAATAATTGTTACCTATTGCAATAAATCCTGATCTGAGTTGCAGTTGACGGAGATGCTAATTTCCTGCATTTTCTGTATATTTTAAAAGGTTCTTGACGCAAAACCGATCTCTACTTCCATTTAATATTGGACATGACAATTTTTCCGACGTTGAGCATGGCTGATACCAGGATCATACAGAGGACTATCCCTTTTAAATTATACAGAAAATGCAGGAAATTAGCATCTCCGTCAACTGCAACTCAGATCAGGATTTATTGCAATAGGTAACAATTATTGTAATTATGTGGCCTGTGACGGCGTTTAATTCGAAGTTGGCTTTGACCTTATTTCTTTTGCGTGTCGTAATCGTTCATCGGCGATGACAATAATTTTCAGTGTTGATAATGTGAACTCTAACAGTTATAATTATTTTTATTTATATTACTTGTAAGTTTGAATGTAATGCCCTGAGAAAGACCAAGTAGGTCGAAACGTTGACTCGATAATTATAATTCAAAATGTATATATAGCTTTTTATTAATACCCTAATATATTGCTCGGAATATCGGCCGTAACATTACTTAGCTTTTAATTTTAATATTTTATTTAGGGGAGACCGGGGCTATGTGTCCACACTTCACGCTTTTTTCAAGTTTACTAAAAAACTAATAAAGATATTTGGCTAAAATTTTAATGGTATAACCTTTCAACCTTGCTATTAAAAAAAAACATAATTAGAATCATTCATCTTTTAACATTTTAAAGAGGCGAATTTTTTAAGTGGACAAGTCAAGCGTAGACAGATAGCCCCATATGCGGGGCTATCTGTCCACATTCGAGGGGCTATCTGTCCACATAATACAAAACACATTATTTATATTAATTTTTATACTTATTTATAATATTATTTATTATTAATATATAATATTGAAAAAACCGCCTAGTCGTTGGAGTCAGAGAAGTAGTAAGCACTTTGTGTAGATTTTTTGACAAGTTTCCTGCGTAGAGCTGACTTTTCTTTATATACGGCGTTAAACTGATTTTGAGTCTGTTGCAAAATCAATGTGATGTGTTTCTTTTGTCCCCTCAATTCTTTAATCTTTTTTTTATTTGGGGCCTTTACTGTCCTCGGCAGCGTTTGATATAGAAAATACTCAATAATTTAAGACAAACTCATATATTTAACTTGATGTGTAAGTATTTTTAAAATAAAAATTTGGTGACGATTCTTGAATCGCAGGATCAAATAGTTGCTCGTAGGTCACTTTTTTACAGTAGCGAGTGAAAGCCCGAACATTTATTTCAAAGTCTAACGCTGTTTTTACGAAAAGATTCTCGCTCAATCTTTATTTTTTTAATCGCTCTAAATATAATTTTATTAGATATGTCTACGTTATCTGTCTTAAGGAAAGTCTTTCTTTTGTAGTTACGCACCATTATCTATTTATAAAAGAACAATTCGTCATTAAAGTGTGGACACATTGCCCCATCAAAAATAGGACAGATAGCCCCGACCATGTTTTTCAGTCTTTAACATGTTGCCAATTTTAGATAATGCGGATTTAAGATTTGACGCTTCTCACACCTGACAACTATATATATTAACTGATAATATTATGAATTGCTTACTTTAATTTGAGTTAAACTACTGTCGCACAGCAAATTTTTCGACCGTCGAAAAATGTGAATAATTGTTTTCGCTTTTCTTTTAACGTATATAGCGTCTGGGAGAGGCATCGCAAGAAAACAAACAACATTTAAATATCTTACGTAGGGTATTTTTCAATTACTTGTTACAATAGTAAAGACATCTGTCTCTTGAAACTTGAGATAGCAGTACTGTGGACACATAGCCCCCGTAGACAGATAGCCCCGGTCTCCCCTACTTATAAATAAGATACTGAAAATAATACGACATCGTAAAAATTATAAAATATCGCGAAACAATTTTTCATATGCAATAGAATAATTATAGGTAATTGTGTTGTAATTATAATTATCATATTATCTATAATTATATTATTCCAATAAACACATACTCAGTCGGTGGAATAATAGTTGCAGATGCATAATACAATTATAATTACATAATCACCTATGATTGTTATATTGTATGTAATAAATATTAATTGTGTGTATCAAATTGTATTAAAAATGTTCTTTTAATCAAATGCACGCGCGAGCAATACAGCGTGACTGACCATTTTTACGCGTTCGCGGTTCTGTATTTGAACCTTTTATCGACCGTGACTGTAAGTAGGTCGGTAACCGACCTAGAGGTAGCGCGCTCATCTGCACCGCTCTGCACCGTAGCTCACCGGGTAACGGAACTCATTTATGCTCGTCACTGTACGCAATATTTGTCTGCACAAGTACTAATAGAAATCAATGCTACAGCATATACATATTAGATCTTGTTACTGTTCATTCAATTAACAAAAGGCAATGCTGACATACAAAGGATATAGTATTTGAAAATGCGTTTTTATATATTTGATGTTATTCAGCAAGAGAGCAATGCAGTAGTAGTACAAAATATTTCTGACTAAACTGTGAAATGTATTACGTTTAAGCAAGCGTTACTTCTGTAGTAACTTAAGATAATTATTTAAATAAGCTGGATTTATATCACTCACTCCTGTACGTGTTCCGTTAAGGCTCCTGCTGGCTCGCGAGCCAACTCGGCGTTGACGGCGGCGACGTACCGTCGCGGCAGAAATAAAAACTCTCTCCAATGGCGAATTCTGTCCTTTGTGACATGTTGACAACCTATTTTGTGTTGCGTTTAATTTCTTTATTATTCGCTCTGTACTTGTGCTATAACGTTTAACGTATTCGTGAAACTCGTAAAATTGACCGAGAAGTAAGATTTGCAAGGAATACATATGTGGAGGAACATTTTCCACTCCTTTCGATAGTCGTCAAACGGCTTGTTTTCCGGCTTGTTTTACTTGCGATTTACAGCGTTATTCTTCATTTTAGTGCAGTGTTTTTACATTTAAAATTATTGTGGATAGTGTTAAAATATACCGAAGATATCCACTTTATTGTGATTTAATATGTGCAAGCAAATACTTATTTCAATTCGGCAGCTGTTAAACGGCTTGTTTTCGTTCTTGATTAGGCAACATTCACTTCGACAAATGTGGATTACTCATATAAAAGGGGAATTTTCGGTGTATTTTACAAATCTATTTTATCGTTTACAGATGGTATTTTATTAAAAAGCATTTTATTTTAGTGTAAATCGCAAGAATTTTCATGATATATTTTCTCGTTTCTGACGTCATCAATCCAAGATGGTTGCAGTGAGTGAACAAGACCTTAAGTCCAAAGTCCTCTCACTTCAATAAGTGTTACTTTTTTAATAATGTTGTTGGGGTAGTTTGTAATACGCGCGCAGACAGAGTGTAGCGCGTCGGTCGTGCGTAGGTAGCGTGCGCATAGAAAGCTATGATTGGCTATACGTAAGTGGCGTTGCAGTCAGCAGGGGCACGTGACTACTTCTTCGCGGTCGTTGCACAGAAGAAGTTACAGCCCGCTCGAGGACACATTACAGTCCTTTACGGCTCGTTTATTAAATACACGTTATATACTATTACAAGTGCGGGCGGTGTACAATTATTCTCCTACCTCCTTCCTCCGCCCACGGGCCTACATTCGGTCACATACACAATAAATGTATATTTCGCTTTTCTGTAAAAATGACTCGGCTGCTCGATAACGCTTGACCGTTATAACCACTGTATCATCGGTTTTCCTTAAAATATTGACAGCATCGTCATCGTTCCCTTATGGAAAAATACACTCAACTTTTGGTGTTTACCGTTAAAAAACACCAAAGAAAAACTCTTAAAGTTGGGTGTGATTTCGGACCGCCAATTGAAGGTTAACCTTCAATTGGTGACCCAAAAATCACACCCAACTTTAAGGGTTTTTCTTTGGTGTTTTTTTAACGGTTAAACACCAATAGCTGAGTGTATTTTTCCGTAAGGGTACAGCGCGGTCACCCATCCGAGTCAGTACCGCACCTAACATCGCTTGACATCGATGATCGAACAGACTAGTGGCGATCCTTTGATTCTGACGCTTCCTTGTTGCTTATACTCCTATATAACATATCTTTATAGCGTTCAAAATCGTGCATCCATATTGTGATTCTATTCTATTTCATTTGTGTGTGCAATTTACTTGTGTCTATTCTAATTGTGATTAATCATTACGAATGGTTCTTTTAAGCAACAGATTAGCTTGAGAGATTGTACTGGAACAATTAACCACTATTGCGATTCCTCCAACCAAGAATACTGTAGAAGTCGGAAATAGTTGAGCCCAGAAATACTTGCTATTGGCAATAACGTTGACTTTATTATTTAAAAGGATCATTCGTAACATTCTATATTTTCATGTATAATATTGTTTACATTGTTTATCCTTTAGGATATGCGATTATATTCAAACATATTTACCGCCATTTATTCTAAACATTATATTCGTGTCAGAAAATATATGATCTCTCCCTTGAACAGTAGAAGTGTGTCGTCTCCTCCTACATTAAATCATTAGGCCAGGCTCATGCGTGGGCTTGTACGAAACAAGTGTACTTTTTCATAAGGGTTGCACGCTGTGATATATTCGCCGTTCATTATAGAATCCTACCCAGCGAAAACAACCTAGTCGAAGTGATGTCAAATTGCCATTAAATTGACGAGGGGTATGATGTCAAAAGGAGTGATCAAAATGATGGCAAATGATGGCAAAATGATGGCATCATGACTGCAAAACGTCCCATACCTTGATGGCGATTATGACTGTCATTTTGATGTCTGTTTGATGTCAACGTGACATGTCTGTTTGATTTCAAAGTGACATTAAAATAATTCCCTCTACAGTAATAAATGCAAAACTAAAATCAAATTAACGTTTCAAATCAACGTTTTTTAGAAAAAAAATTAAATATCTTTTGCTAATATATCTCTGTAGAAATCTGATTATAAATATGAGAAAATCTGTGCAATTTATTAAAAATTTTTGTACTGATATGAAGTCCCAATTCTTGTAAAATTTCTCAGAAAATATGAGAAATTTTTGATATTATTAAAGACCTTCATACAGTATAAGGTCTTCAATAATACCATAATAAACGCGATCACGGAAGCTCCAAACGTTCGAAATATATATAAATCGAAATACACACTACAAAACAACGTCGGAGATCCCTTTTAAAAAAATAACTGAGTAGATCAAATTGTCTCATTATTACCCACATAGCAAAACATAATTCTGATCCAGTTTCTGTCTCAGAAAGAACATAAAATGTACTAGTGCATTTTGCCATCTCTGCACTGTATAATTTCTCGGAAGTATCACAAAAAATATTAGAGCCAAGATCTTACAAGCTCGCCTTTTATCCTAGTGCGTAAGGATTTTTGCTTACGAGAAGGTACTGGCGCATGTATGCGCATGTTACTAGCGCTTGTTTGAGCGAAAATTTTCCAAGTCCCTTTACGACATGTTGCTTTCGTGCCGCGGTCGTTACCTCCGGCGCAGCCCGAGCAAAAGTTTTCTAAGTTCCCTCGCGGCGTCTTGCTTTCGCGTCGCGGTCGTTACCTCCGGCGCAGCCCGAGCAAAAGTTTTCTAATGCTCGTATCACACTAGCGATTGGCGATTGCATTTACGTTTGCGTCTACGTCTTTTGACCAATCAGAACGGAAATCGCGAATCGCAATCGCCAGCAGCTACTTTCTGATTGGTCAAGAGACGTAAACGCAAACGTAGACGCAATCGCCAATCGCTAGTGTGATACGGGCATAAGTCCCTTTGCGGCGTGTTGCTTTCGCGTCGCGGTCGTTACCTCCGGCGCAGTCCGAGTAAAAGCTTTCTAAGTTCCCTTGCGGCGTGTGGCTTTCGCCGGGATATTTTGCTGTGTGGGTAATGTAGTCTTTTTGATGTCATTTTGATGTCATTTTGGTGTCAACGTGATTAATCGAGTTTTTCCCGCATAACACTCAATTATATTATCTAAAAATTCATTCCCACCTTTCCCTATAATGTTTCATCACGCACAACGTCAATCTACATGGTGTCAATTTTTCGTCATATTGGTCTATTCTTTTGACACAATGACGACAAACGACAGTTTTGACGTCATTTTGACTGAGCTGTTATAGAATATGAATTTAATTATATAATAATAAAATGTAATAATATATAATTATAATATTATTATTATATAATTTCATTACCTAATTTAAATGAGCTAGACTTATTTCTTTTTCCTATATGTCAAATACATCCTTCTAGCTTGATTATAAATAAAATTCGTATCGCATCCTTCTTCTATTTTTCCCGTTAATATGTTGTTGATAAACTTACACCATTGTAAAATAAATTGTCTTGCAGTTAATTCAATGATAATACTTCGTACAATGGGACAATGCATCATGGACGTCGAAAATGCTTTAATACTTAGCATATGTTTCAAATTTTCCATTACTTGTACCTCGTGACAAAACTGAGGAAACTGTAATTCTGTAAGATCTAACGCATGTTGAACACTTTCCAAGATACAGTTATGTTTTATGATCTTAAAGCATTCTTCACATTCCATTACAGGTTTCTCTTTCTCCATGATTAATATTATCTTTTGTGCATCCACAAACATATTTTTATTGATGACATCTGGTATAGCTTGTGACGTGACAATCGTCGCGTCACTGGCCCGGATGGTAGCTCGGCCGAGGGAGACGTCACGGGTGGTGCCTCCGCCCGGGGCGGGCGGGGCGTTAGCGTTAGATTTAGGTTAACGGGATTGCGAGACTTACAGGTGCGGAGCAGATGGCCAAAAGAGTTGTACCGACTTAAAGTCGCACCGAGGGAGTCGGCGAACGACCAGCTGGGAACGTGTCGAGGACGAACGGCCGACGGACGGGTCGCGCTGGGGCCCATAGCCGGGGCCGCATAACGCCTGTCGGGGAGGAGGACGCTGGCCCGCCACACGGAATGACGACCCGCACACGGAGGGACCGGAGAGGGGGACGCCCCGGCGAAGGTCCCCGTTGAAGGGTCATCCACGCCCGGAGTATGCCACCGGTCGACGAGCCAGGGCCTGGCCAGCCCGACCGTCGAGCAACCGATCCCGGAGTCGCGGCCTGGACAGCCGGACCCGGCGCCATTTTGGGCACTGCCGCAAGCGGGTGGAGGCAGGCGCGAGGGCGCCGTAGTAGGCACAGCGTCGAGTAGGGCGCAGCACCCGCCAAGAGAGACAGAGCGTGCGGCACCGGCGCGCAGGAGCGCCACCGCGGGCCCAGCGTGATTCCCCCGAACCAGAAGTTCGTCACTGTCGTGCGGGCCGTCTGTGAGAGAGGTGCTACCCAACCCCTGCCGAGACTACCTGTTGCCGGAGCGGACTTTATTGTAAGGCCACTGTGCAAGCACCAAGTAAGATCGAAGCAATACCGAGGTCCTCCCGGGAGTCGCGTTGTACCGCGGAAGCATGTGATCGCTTAATAATCCCGAAAAGAATACCGCGGGAGGACTCGGCCGGAAAAGTGCGTATTCGCCCGTCTCGGGAGTTCGGGTGCGCGGCCGCCGGCAGTCAATTAACGCATTTAATGGTCGTGTCGTCGGGTTAATTATCGCTTTGTGAATTAATTGTCGTATCGTCGGGACCCGCCAAGGGCCGTATCGTGTAGACTCGGAGTCTGGGAACGGCGAAATGCGCTTCGCGTGATTGAGCGGTTTTGGGCGAGGTGTTCTCTGTACGGGCCGGACACCGTATCATCGCGGGGCCGTAGGGGATCCGCGTGATCGCGTCGTGGCGTGCGGGACACCGTCGCGTTTTGTGTGTTGCGGACCTCGCGAGGCGTAAATCGCGGGGTCATTTCAGGGCTCGTGGAATCCGAGAGATTCGCGGCCATTTCGGGACTGCGAGATCGCGCTAAGTGTCGTAGGCGTAATGTATCGCGAATAGTAATCGTCCTGCGAGCCGTTCCCGTTTCGTCGAGTCGCGAAAATTACTTCGGGTTATGTGTGCGTTCGTAAGTCTGTTGCGTCGAGGGGAAATTCGAGTTATGTGTGCGTGAATCGTAAGTCTGTTGCGTCGAGGGGTAATTAATAGTTGTCGGTACCGCGCGATTCAGGGAGGGATTTGTCGTAATCTAAAGGTGTGTCAGTACCGAGACACGCGGGGTGGGATTCGTTGCATAGCGGAAAATAAGAGAGGAAGCTCCTAGAGCTCTTCGAACCGAAATCGGGATCGCGGCAGGAGCTACTGCGCCGCCATTATACGCTGTGTTATTCTATATCCTATTAAATATATTTTCTATATCTTGTTAATTCTGGTGTGTACTGATTGCGCTGCGCTCCCTCTCCTCCTATATCGGACTCACGCCTGAGGTGATAACGAATCAGGATTTCGTGTATCGTGGTGCGAGGAATCGCACCTGGCGCCCATATTACGTTCTGTGAAAAGGATTCGGTCGAGCTACCATCGGTTGTGAATTAATAGAGCCCTTCGGGAACGTTGGCCCTTTTGACAATAAAGTGACGGCGCGCTCCTTCTCGGCCGGCGAGACCGAGCGGACATCGTCGTCGTCATAAGCTGCTTCAGCGCATTCAATATCATTATCATTTTGCTCTGTGTTTGATTGTATCGCAATTTCGTTCGCATGACTTAAGCGGGGAGCACACACTTCTGCACAACGTATAATGCGTAAGCATAAGAAAATTGATTGGTCCATACACATGTGCATAAGGAAATAGACCAATCAATTTTCTTATGCTTACGCATTATGCGTTGTGCAGAAGTGTGTGCTCCCCGCTATAGTTTTAACAGTGTTAACGATGTGCCTTCGTTACTTTCTTCACAATTTGATGATATATAATGATTAGATGTCAAATTTGTGCTAACAAGTGTTTTAAACGCGGCAGAAAATTGGAAGGGTGTCGGATTAACATTTTTATGCCCGTTATCTCTAATCTGGCTGAAGCAATTTTCTACCACATCTTGATTAATATGTTTTAAATTAAATGAGGAAAATCCAGATGTTTGGAGCACATCCCATAAATATTTTGCTCTTTGGATAGTCCACATCCAATTTACTATACATTTTGGTGAATTTCTTCGGATAACTTGATGAGTCTTCTTTTCGACAAATTCCATTTGGCGAAGTTTATTATATGCTTCTTTCCAATAATTTATATGATCACTCGTATTACTTATAATACTAGTAAGTCCTTGTCCTCGTTTCCCATTAAACGAATCAAAGAGCTCATCAAAAAATAATATCGTTTCGGATGTAGCGGCAGCATTTTGTGATAAATGCATTTCACCCTTTTTTGTATCCATAATACCTGTAATAAAATCCGATATTTGAGTATTATATATCCAACATGTAATATTTACTTTCAATATTTAAGTATTATATCATTATCGATAAGTAATATATTTTACTGTTACGTAGTGGACTCTCAAAAACTGAACTCCGTGGTAGTTTAACTAATATATGTATTTGATATATAGTACAATGAGACTGGTGCGCTCTGCTTGACGACCACAGGACGACTGACTCGATCCCCCGCTCTTACTTACATACCTTCGTGTCGCTACCTACGTTTCGCATACCTACGTTTCGGGGAACTATACAGGAATGTACATACTCCGTTGCCAATACAGCACAACTTCCTCCCCGTTCAATTAACGCGCGCATAGGTTTCTTTAAACGCTCGGATCTTCGCAATACAGGGCTCGGTTGATTAACAATCTTTTCCCTTCCAGTGGTCAGGTTATCGTTGTTTTTAAAATGAATTATCTGATCGACATGTCGTTTCCAAATTCTCCCAGGTGCGACCTCGACTTCAAACGTTACCGGTGACAGCTTCCTTATTATCGTCCCTTGACTACGTTTATTTCCACGTGTACTAAAATCCTCTACCATCACCGTGTCGCCAATTTGGAACTCAACATTTCGATTACCTTTCCTACTTGCTACCTGTGCCAACTGCTTTACCGTTACATTGTCGTTTACATCTGGTTTTAACAAGTCGAATTCTCGCTTGTACATCATATATGCGGGCGTTCTACCTGTCGAGCAGTGTACAGTCGATCTATAATCAAACAAGAACAGGTTTACCGCGTGATCAAGTGATTGACCACTTTTGATAATTTTATCAACTTTGTCTTTAAACGTTGCAACAAAATTCTCCGCCGCCCCATTCGTCGCTGGGTGATGCGGTACTGTAAAACTGTGTTTAATACCGTTATTTTTACAAAACTTTTGAAACTCTAAACTTGTATATTGAGTACCGTTATCTGTCACTAGATGCCTCGGCAAACCAAAACGACCCAAAACCTTCTTGAACTCTTCGATTACTCTTGGCACCTAAGTACATTTATGCATGTTAATAATTTCTGGCCACTTGGAATGAGCATCGATAATTAATATGAACATGTGATCATAAAACGGACCTAAAAAATCTGAGTGGATTCTGCTCCAACATTTATCAGGATACGGCCATGGTGTTAGCGGAACACCTGAAGGTTTTTTCCGCTCCTGCACGCACATTTTACACGCTGATGATACATTCTCGATATCACTATCTATATTCGGCCACCATACGTAAGATCTCGCCAACATCTTCATTTTTACTATGCCAAAGTGTGATGCATGTAGTTCTCGTAAAACACTTTTTCGCACTGATTCGGGCACCACTATTCTGTATCCCCACAACAGACATTCCTTTTCGACAATTAACTCATCTCGTTTCGCGTAGAACTTTTGTTCGCATTCACTCATCTCAGTCATACTCGGCCATGAACCGTTTACATATCGTACTATTTTACTTAGTATCTTGTCACGTTTTGTTTCTTTTGCGATCCCCGCCGCGCTTAATGTATCTAATGTCTCCTCAACATACTTTATCGCGGTGAACTCGTGATCAAATATTGGGGTTGAATCCTTGATCGGAAGTCGTGAGAGTGCGTCGCAGTTACCATTTAGTTCTGACTTAACGTATTCTATCTTATATGTGAACCTCGAAAGAAAGTATGCCCATCGCTGCAATCTACTTGCTATTGTCAGTGGAATTTCTTGTTTTGGGCCAAAAATAAAAACTAAAGGCTTATGATCGGTTCTTAACGTTATCTCTTTACCGTAAATATAATTGTAATATTTTTTAAATCCAAACACTATTGCACTCGCTTCCTTATCAATTACTGCGCGATTCAACTCTTTCTCTGGAATTATTTTGGATGCGAACGCTATCGGTTTTTCTGTTTTGTCTTTGTACCGGTGAGACAATACCGCTGCCAATCCATACGCAGATGCATCGCAAAATAGTACAATCTCTTCGTTGGGGTCAAAATGCGCTAACACCCGTGGTGATACTAATTCTGCCTTAACCCACTCAAACGCACTCTCGCACTCTTTTGTTCACCTAAAATTACCTATTTTCGCACACTCGTAAAGTGGTTTCAATTTTTCCGCTCTATCCGGTAAAAATCTCGCATAGTACGTAATTAAACCAAGAAACGAATCTAACTGCTTTTTATTTGCGGGCGTCGGTGCCTCCATCATTGCTCTAACTTTAGTTTTAGACTTATGTAAACCGTTTTTATCGATTACAAAACCTAGGATATCCAATCGTTCTTTGAAGAAATCGCATTTGTTAATATTTACTTTAAATCCGCTATCTTCGAGCCGCTTAAACACCGCATAAAGTGTCTTTAAATGTTCTTCGTTATTTTTACCCGTACAATATATGTTATCGAGGTAAGGAATTGCACCGTCAATTCCCGCTACGCATTGTTCAATTGTCCGCTGAAACTCTCCTGGACCTGACGCAATACCTTCCGTCATCTTTGTATACCTATAGAGCCCCTTGTGTGTTATTATTGTTAAATAATTTCGACTATCTTCTTCTACCGGGATCTGCATGTATGCGTGCTCTAGATCAATTTGCGAAAAAGTTTTGCCATTTCTCAAGGCTACGAATATCTCGTCAATTAGTGGCAACGGGTGTCGATCTCTAACTAAATTCGGGTTCAAAGTTAATTTAAAGTTACCGCAAATTCTGACAGACCCGTCTGCTTTTATCACCGGCACAATCGGTGTCGCCCATTCACTGACATCAATTTTCTCAATATGCTGCAATTCAACCAATCTGTTAATTTCATTTTCAATTTTACTTGCTAACGCGAATGGTACGTGTCTCGCTTTGAGGGCCACCGGTTGCGCATTTTTTTTCGATACCAATTTGAGCTTTCCTTTGTTATATCCCATACAGCACATGATATCATTCGAATGTTCTGTACTCATACTGTAGATGTACGTACCGTATATAATATACCTGGAACATTTCTATAACATCTCTAGCAGTACATTATTTTTTGTAAATTCTCAGGATGTACTTGTAATATCTCACAGTAGTACATTATTTTTCGTAAATTCTCAGTATGTACTTGTAATAACTCACAGTAGTATATTATTTTCCGTACATTCTCGTATACTACTCAGAATATATAAATTAATACGGATCAGAAGATAAAGTCCGGCGCGGCGTGTTGCTTTCACCGACGACGCCGAATCGCGGCTAAGTCCGAAGGCGGCGTGTTGATGCGCGCGCATAGGCGAGCCGAAGTCGCCCCGATGAGAGTCGAGCGGGCACGAAGCCACGACGTGAGCCGAGTGGCCGACTCACGTACATAACGGGCAACAACGGGCAATCACGAGCATCGCGACTGAGAGTCCCCCAGATTTTCTTGGTGAGAAAGCGTGGTACTTCGGATCCTACGGAACCGGAAATCCATTTGGGGCATAAAGAAGAAGAAGAAGAAGCATCGCGACTGATCGCGACACGAGTTCCACATTCGTGAAGAACGCAGGAGATTGGTAAGTTCATTATCATCATTCGCAATTAGTGCATCGAGCGAGAATCGGCACAAATTAATGTCATTGTTGTTGGTATATTTTTCAGAGTCGACGATCGGCCTTTCCTCCGTGCATCTTACACGGACGTATCTCGTGTGTCGTCCTAAAACGTTGCTGATACGTTGCGTCAGCCTCTCGCTTTGGCTTTTTTTGCATTCCACTTCCACATTCGTCAAGAACGCAGGAGATTGGTAAGTTCATTATCATCATTCGCAATTAGTGCATCGAGCGAGAATCGGCACAAATTAATGTCATTGTTGTTGGTATATTTTTCAGAGTCGACGATCGGCCTTTCCTCCGTGCATCTTACACGGACGTATCTCGTGTGTCGTCCTAAAACGTTGCTGATACGTTGCGTCAGCCTCTCGCTTTGGCTTTTTTTGCATTCCACTTCCACATTCGTCAAGAACGCAGGAGATTGGTAAGTTCATTATTATCATTCGCAATTAGTGCATCGAGCGAGAATCGGCACAAATTAATGTCATTGTTGTTGGTATAGAGATGGGCGATACAGCTAGTATCGATATTTCAAATATCGATGACGTCTCGTATCGATATCATCAATCTCTAGGCTTATCAAAAGATCAACCAACTAGCAGGTGAAACAGGAGCTTGCTTCACCTGCTAGTTGGTTGATCTTTTGATAAGCCTAGAGATTGATGATATCGATACGAGACGTTCGATATTTTCATCCACGACTTTCAGGCTGTATCGCCCATCTCCAGTATAGGATAAACAAATAATTACTTACGCGACTATGTAAATGATTACATAGTTTTCCAGATAAATATGTTAATAACTACTCTTAGTCATTTAGAGTTTCGCGTGCTGCTTCTCGTTCTCGTAAAACAGATTGCGTGCGACGACAAAGTTTTTGGCTCGCATACGTTGGAGTCAATTTGTGATACCAATTGTGTATTTGTGCAATACGTACCAAGCTCAACAAATTTTGCTTCGTTTTCTCGTTTTGTAATAGGTATGTTTCGTCGAGAGGATTACATGTAGTCAGGTTTTCAATAGTGACGGCGGAAAGGATTATATATAATATGCGCTGTCGTGCGAATAAGTGTCATATTGTCTATAGAGGAGGATGTTTCGATGCTATGCTCATCGATATTACGTCTCTATTGGTTCTCCATATGTACAGAATATCCCATAATATATGTTTTTTTTTCTTGAAAAATATATTATGTACAGACATGTGCACATACGTATGTAACATGATATATGTATATATGTGTGTGTACATCTATGTATATTGAAGGATGGTCCGTATATGGAAAGACTATGTAATTTTGTAACATAATACAACACGTATTGAAACATCCACGGACAATATGTGATGCCTTCCCTTGCCATATATGTATCATTCGTACAATTATAACTTGCCGCTTGCTGTAAATGCGCTGCAATTACGTTATAAAGTCCATTCTAATTATTTTCTATCCGAAATATCCAGATTACCGTCTGACATCACTTACAAGATAATTGTTCGCACTGTAAGAATTGTTTGTCTTAATGTATTATTCAATTGAAAATATGTATTCACGAGATATTTGAACGATTGCAGTGTTCTCGAACTTTAAATACTTTCCTATTTATTTTTTGTTTACTTATGTGCAATCCTTTTTAAGAAAACGATTATTTTCGCTAGTTTTAAATATGTACTTCATATGTACTCAAATCACTATGTGATTTAAAATTCGAGAACACTGCAATATTCTATAAGGAAATCGTATGTCACATAAAACAGGCAGTAATCTATTATTCATCCACGACTTTCAGGCTGTATCGCCCATCTCTAGTATAGGATAAACAAAATAATAATTGCTTAAGCGACTATGTAAATGATTAATGTATTATTTAATTGAAAATGTATTCACGAGGTATTTGAACGATTGCAATAATGTTCTCGAATTTTAAATCACGCTTAATTTGTAAGTACATTTTTCTGTGCAAACGATAACTTACGAGTGAGGACTCAGATTTTTAAATCTTTCCAACAAGTCGTGTGACTATAATACATTTTCCTATCCTTTTGTTCTAAATAAGCGTCATTAGATACACGACATGTAAAAAATGCATACTTTCCTATTTCTTTTTTGTTTACTTATGTGCAATCCTTTTTAAGGAAACGATTATTTTCGCTAGTTTTAAATATGTACTTCATATGTACTCCAATCACTATATATATATCACTATATATCACTATATATGTGATTTAAAGTTCGAGAACATTGCAATATTCTATAAGGAAATCGTATGTGACATAAAACAGGCAGTAATCTATTATTCTATAGCAATTCTCTCTATCACGTATGACACTCGAAGTAACATAAGCATTAAACTCGGCGTTATTGCGATATTTAATTGTCAGTATTAATATTTATAGTGTATAATGTACACACATTGACAATAATTTATAATGCACATATAAATAAATATAAATTTATAAAATATAAAAGAGTACCAATTATTTAACCCTAATCGAACGTAATAAGTGTATACCGTGCATATTCTATCCGTGGTTCTATATTGATACCTGAGATATTCTTGGTATTTATTGGTTTGCGGGATATTCTCAGTATATACTACGAACTCGGAAAAGAGGCACATAGAAATGTTCTGAGTATGTTTGCAGAAAATCGTGGTACGTATCTCGAATGTTGTGAGAATATACGCAATCTACTGCTGAGATATCATTCAAACATTCTCAGTATCTACTTGTGCTGTATGGGATAAGCCTGGTCCCGCGCCAAACAATTTTGGAAATCTAACTGGAAACTCTTTCGCTACGTTTATTAAATCGATTTTATTACAACTATCTACTCTATCCTTTGTATCCACTGGCAATGGCCATAGTCCAAAGACTTTCAACCATTGTCTACCGATTAATATTGGACCTTCTCCTTTCATTACTCTCATTGAAAGTGTATTCTCCCGCTCTCCTAGTTTTACTTTTAAGTTCTCTAGAATACCTACTTGCTCTAGTGGGACTTTCCCGTATGCATTTAATAGATATTTTGTTGGTTTCACCTCGTTTGCCGGAAACAATCTATCTTTATCCTTTTTCGAAATTATCGCCGCGTATGATCCCGTATCGATTTCCATTTCTAATTCTATATCGTTGACTATTACATTTACATACATTGGATCTGCTTTTACATCTCCGTTTACACTTGTTATGTTACCAATAGTCGCTCTCGATGATCTTTTGTCGTCTTCTTGATCCATCTTGAAGAAGTCATTTGCCGTCTCCTCCCTCCTCTGGTCTTCGTCCGCCTCGCCTTGTTCTAAGTGCTGTATTGCCCTCTGCGCCTTACACACTGCTACCAAATGTCCCTTCTTCTTACAAGCGTTACATGTGCTGAATCTATGATAACAATCACGTGCCCAGTGATTGGCCTTGCCATAGCAGTAACATGAACTGCGCCTCACGTCTTGCTTATTTGAGCTGTCGCTTGGCCCTCGGTTTCCTTTGTTTACCGGAATTCTGCTCCTATATCGTTGGCCTTGCCTGCTTCCACGATGGGCACCTCTTCCCCTTACATTTGGACTGACTTGTCTTCTATTTCCTGGTCCCTGACTTGCCTGTATTATATTTACATTTGTTTTTGCCGTGGTTTCTTCATTTACTTTGTCGGTCGATGCCGCATTCCTCTCAGCCGCTTCCAACGCCGTGGCGATTTTATAGGCTGATTCGTGTAGATTAATTTATCTTCTCGGAATAGCGCCATTTTTGTAGCATGGTCCTTAAGTCCACATACTAATTGATCACGTAACGCCGTTGATGAGTCGCCAAAATTGCAATTTATTGACAAACTTTTTAGTCTCGCCATAAATTCCGCTACCGATTCCGTGCTTGCTTGATGTGCTTGATAAAACTTACACCTTTCCATTGTTTCGGACGGTTTTGGATTTAAATGATCTTTAATTAATTTTACAATTTCTGCGAATGATTTCGTATTTGGTTTCGCTGGCGCACATAAATCCCGAACAAGTTTATATGTATCGGGACTAATCTTCGTTAATAATATTGCAGCTTGCTTTTCTAACTTAACGTCGTTTGCTACGAAGTATATAATTCAAGCCTCTCCGTGTATATTTCCCAGTCGTCCTTTCCTAGGTGAAATTCCATTCCCTTACTGTTGCTTTCTGCCATTGTGTGAATTACCCTTGAATCGTTGTTTTCGTCTACACTGCCCAGCAGCTCCTTTTCTTCGGTCCGTTGCTCCACCTTATCGTTTACTTTGGATACGTGAGCACGTAAAATTTTACGTAAATCGTCTATACCACTCTTGTCTTCGTATACTAATTCCAACTGCGTTAGAATTTCAATTATTTGTGGTTTAGTTAACGTATAGATCCACGATGTTTTACTATAATCGATGGATGCTTTGCTGAAGCCCGGCATTCGCACTTGTCCTACCGCGCTTTACCATTTACCGTTCACACTGCAGCAACTGTTCATATAGTCCAGTCAAATTAGACATTTGAGCTCGGAAGTGAAGAGAGATTAGTGAAACCTTTTTAGGGTTGTTGGGGGGATGTAGAAGAGCTTATTTCTGAGTTGTCGGGTTAATCGGACCGATGCGTTTTTAAGGGGGGGAGGGGGAATGAAAAATTTCGTTTTTTCGCAATAACTCGGCGAATTTTGACCGTACATGATTTACTAACCCCTCATTTTGTAGCTCTTTTCAAGTCCTACAATTCATTTCGTGAAGACCCTAACTTGAAATCAATATTTGTCGAGTTCTAGCCGGTGAAAGTGGGAAAAAATGTATTTTGTCGCGGTTTTTTGCGTTTATCTCGTTTCCATTAATAGATAGAAATGTGCCGCCACTGACAAAGTTGTAGGGCTTGAAGAGACCTACAAAACGAGGGGTCAGTCGTTCAGATTCGGTAAAAATTGAGCCCAGGAAAGCCTATGGAAGTCGCGCTTTTAACGCGTGGCCGATCGTCGCCGGCGGCGGCGCACAGTGGATCGAGCGTTAAGAAAAAGCGAACATTGGGTAGAAAATTAAAAGGCTAAATTATCAACTTTTTAAAATGAATTATCATCAACCAATGTTTATAGAATTGAAATATATTCAATTATTACATATAATGTAAGTTTATTATGCCAATTTTGACCCCAAGGTTGCACATTTGTGAAAGTGCAATTTTTTAGCCTATTTTAAATCGATAATGAATTGCCAGTACATTGCATACAATCAAATAAATTTGATCAATCTCTTAGAATGATATTATTTACGTCTGAGACTAACGAAAAATGCATTTCCAAGATATTTTTCTTTATTTCATCATTTAATATTTGACGGATCAAAAGTTATAAATTAGATTTTTTAATTTATATTTCAATTCTGCCTACAAAAAAATGATAACAAATGATAGCTAAATCACTTATTGTACGGTATTCAGACAACCTTGGACTACTAGGATCTGCAAGAATTGGCTGCGGTAATTTGCGGTTTTTCGAGATACGTTGAATAATGTAAAAATATTTTTGTTGAGTATGTTCCCAAAGTACGGAAATATCGATTATCTCGAAAACTATGCAATTTAGAAAAAAAAGATCAATACAAAAGTTGTAGGGTTTCGAGCGGGATATTATATGGAGCAATAAAAATTTGAGCCTGGGTTTAATGTTTTGAGCCCTATTTAGCTCGTATTGAATTTTTCAAATGGGAACCCGCATTTATGATTGCATATTATTGTAGCTGACGAGGAGACATTTCAAAAACGCTAAATTTATGTTTATTTTCGATAAAAATTATCTAATGTACGAGTCGCTAAGAGGACTCACGGAAAACAAGCACCCTAAAGGAGTCTAAAAACGTACTGTTACCTCCACGTGGTAAACTCTGGTAACTACGAACAACTTTGTAGGCTAATAACAGGCGTTTCATTTCATGTATATAAATACCATGATATCGAAATAAATACCTCCATTACTTCCGAATAGATACATATGCGAGTAAACACTAAATGAGTAGTCTAACGGTTCATCAACGCAATTCTACCAAAGTAGCAAAGGACGTTGCATAATCGCACACAACTGTGTCTAAAGACAGCTGTCAATTGTCAAATCGAAATTTTGTAATCGGAATTATACTCAGCGTTCCCAAAAACCCTTATACGCAAAGTGGTTCAGGGACAATCGCGTACTACTTAAAAGTTGACAATGGTTTTGACAATTGACAGCTGTCAATTGTCAAATAGTAATTTTGACAGCAGAATCGTAATCAGCGACCCCAAAAACCTATAAAACTGTGTGTGAGTTAATTAAAAATGCATTATTTGTCTTGTTGTAATTGATTTAATCCCAATGTCCGACTTTCCCTATGCTTCGATCCACTGTGCGGCGCGGCGGCGCGTGTCGAGTCGAGTGCGCTCGGGACTCGGCGCGTATTCAAATTCTATTTAATATCATGAAATGATACATTTATTGTGAAATAAATACATGAAAAAGAGAATGAAAAAAGCTATCAATAAAATTAAACGGTATGAATTTTCAATTGCTTTGGTGAAGGTTCTGTGTTTGATGTATCAATAGGAAGTTCATCGTTCTCGTTGTCACCGTTGTCCTCTTCGCCCATGTAATGTAACGTTGGACCGTCGACTTCGTCTGAATCGTTGCCGTCTATGATATCGTCGAAGACGCTCGTTGTCACGTTTCACCGTCGCAATTTTTGCAAATGACAGAACATTTTAGGCCGGCTTTTCGGCAACCGCATGCTCCGCCACATCTTCCTTTACATTTACATGCTAAGATTTTCAAAAGCTCGGGAGGTACGGGCTCTGCATTGTTAGCCACAGGTTCCAGGCCTTGGTTTGTCTTTCGCCAGCCACATTCCTCGGGGTCCTTATAAAACCCCATCCACGCTTGAACCTGATGGTATGTTCGCAGTATGTGCTCACGAGCTGCGGTTCTTGTTGGCGGAAGGATAGATAAATTAAACGTGCTTTTCGTGACTGATTTAGCAAAGCACTTAAATCGAAGTGAGTCCAACGACACTTCTTGCTTATCCCCGCCGTATACAGCGATTAGGAACCGTTCGCCCGCTGCCATAAGGACCTCCGTGTCGACATCTTTGGCCTTGAATAGTTGAGCGGCTGATTTCAACTGTGGGTCCTTTCGGAGTACCGACATAAATTTCTTCTTTCCCACATTGAAAAGTGCTGACGTTGTGTCACACCCGCTGAAGGCGTGCAGGAAAAAAATGTGGTCTGCAAGCTCTGGATTTTTTAAACATGCAGGTGAAAAGAGCGCAGCAGGTGTTTTTCCTTTCGCAGGCTTGCGGAAAAAAATATTACATTTATCCTGGGCGAGTCCGGTTAGCAGTACAAGTAAATCGACGTCTTCACCGACGATTTCTACGTAATCGTATACCGTTGATTGTTCGATCGCAGTTTGAACAATGAGAGTATCGGCGTCCTCGAAGGCCTGGTGAACGGAGATATCAGCTGTCGCAAAGTACGAACAGATCATTGTTATTAAACGTTGTTTGTTTTTGGCATTCGCCAAGAAAGTTTCTCGTCTGCATCACAGTGTCCTCTTTGAACGATACTTCCAGTGTTTGATGCATCTTCTCACGCCTCAACCTTTCACATGTTTTTGTCCCCGCGATACTGACGTCGTCTGGGTAACCGTCGAATACGACTGTCACGTCATTGTCAAAGTTGTTTTGCACATAACTTACATATTTCTTGCAGATGACGTCGAAAGTTGACACACGACCCCACACAACTTTGTGCAGTAAGTAACCTCCGTCAATAACGTGCAGTTTTTTCTGGCCAGGTTGCATAGCCATTGTCAACGGTTCAAATTCACTATATAATGTTGACTTGGTACCTTTTCGCATACCTTCCGTAGTAAACAACAATGGCGGGAAAGGAGCAAGCTCAAATGTGAGATATTTCTTCATATCAGCGTCTGTGTGCTTTATGATGCATATCCGTTGAAACAGTAACAAAGGATTTATCGTAACTCGTGTCGCGTCGATTTTTACACTCGAGTTCATTGCAGCTAACGGCTGTACTTTGTCTTTCCGTTTACAGGAAACGGAATCAAAAGTTTTGTTAATAATTGAATTCATCATTACACGGCCGACTTCCTCTGCAAGGTGGCAATTAATGTGACTACTTCCAACAACTCCAGTGCCAATAGACAGTAATTGATCGGTTACTGGAAAAGGATTATGTTCCGCAAGCCACATGTCAATCTTTTCGACGTCCTCGTTGTCACGCTTTATCCGTGTTGGTCGCATGTCCACGTGTTGTTCGGTTGTAGCGCAAGAGACACCCGCGAATGTTCCATTTCTTCGCAAATGTTTTGCAAATGAACCATTCCTAAGGTCCACGCTGACATTGTACTGTCCTTGATTCCACGATGAGCCAGTTCTGCCTTAAAGATTTTCATAAGCGCCTGTTCTATTGTCTGATCTGACATTATTCCAGACCAGAATTTGTCAGTTCGGCGTATCGTGAAACAATCACTTGTGAATCTGTCATATTCTTCAGCAGGCATTTTTTCTTTTAATGACAGCATGTCTTGCAGATATAAATGCGCCGATTTTGCGTACAGAAAATGCCCGCTAGCGTGAAAGAAAGGAAGCATTCTCTGAATAGTTTCGAGATGCAGCGCCCAGTTCCCAGATCTCTCAGCTTCGATGAACCTTTTCAACAGAGACACCATTCGATGGTACTGCACCCATAGTTTGGCAGTAGGCCCCCTGTTTTCCAGTGAAGTTAATGCATCACGAAATTTCTCTGCTACCTTTTTCACTGCACTGCTTTCTTCCGCGGTGTATACGGAGCGACGATTAAGAACATCCAAGAGACTGTCCATTTCATCACGTTCGGCGTCAGTAATATCGATGTTTTCCATAATGATCTTCGTTACTGCAAGGTGGGTCAAAATATGCGCGCGAACAGCCCTACTGTATGCGTGTCCAGAAAGAATCTTTTGGACGGAATTTTCTGCATATATCGTGTAAAACATCTGTTCTATTCCACTTCCCTGCATTATGGACCCGATTGATCCCATGAAAGACATAAGTAGATGGAATCCTCCGAGCCTAATGATGACATGATCGAAATCAAATGATGGATTAGAAGCCGAAACGATGTCACGTGCTTTCCAGTAAAGCGGCTGGTCGAACGTAACGAAGCATGTTTGTTGGTGGGATTCTTTACATTTTTCAACTGCTTGAACGAGTGACGTTAAAATCGTGTCGTAATCGGATGGCGAAACGTTGATAAATGGAAGACACAATATTCGTGATACTTCGAACGGAAAATCTTTTGTTACTTCCTCCATAAAACCGTTCCATCCTGGAGTGTCATCGTAGCAAGACCACTTGCCACACAGCCACATCAAGTCAGGTATGGTCGGCAGAATGGCGCGTGAAAGTGGATGCAGCTCGTCGATATCAGCGACGGTGATGGTCTGCAACTCCGCCGAAACATGATTTGGGTAAGAAAGTAGTGTAATCGTCCCCAACAGTGCAACTTTCACAGCAGATTTCGGTTCCATAATACATTGTATTTCTGTGTCTGGAGCAACACCAGCCCTCGGCGTTACGCAATGAATGCCACCCATTGCGTGAAATGTTCCATGTCCGTCTATTGTCTTGATATTGAAGTCCGCATTATCGAATACAAATTGCGAAAATGAGCCTTCCACAATTTCACTGCTGCCTGTATGAATACACGAATTTTCATACGACACGACTTCTGAATACGACGCCGAAAATCCTAAATTCGACAATATATCAATCGAAGTTCTGGAACCGAACTTTTTGTACAGAAATGCTCCAACGCCAAGTTTCACAGATGAATTAAAAGAACGAGGGCGCACAGCTGATATAATAGCATGTGCTATCAAAATACATTTTGTCGTCATACGTTCTTTTGAACGTTTCGTCTTGACACGTTTATTTTTGTTAGTTAATTCAGATAGAAAAACATTCAATGATTTTGGTAGTTCGCTTTCGGCACACTGAAGGAAGTTATCGGAGGGCGGGTAATTTTTCGTATCGTAAACGACCGATCGAATGTCTTCACGAATAATCGCGGCAGCTTCGCGAACGACTCGCAATCTTTCTTCGGCGTTGTTTGATTTTCGTTGCATATACCATGCATCGGAAATAAGTTTATGGCCAGTATTTTTAAAACACACCACGGTACCGCGCTCCGTACCGACAACGATAATATCATCGCCGTACTTTTTTAACAAGTGTGTTTTCACGGTTTTCTTATCTGGGCAAAAGTCTCCGTTTACTTGGGCCATCAATTCATCCATAGAAATTGACACTCTTCGCCATTTTCTTCCAGGAAGGAATACATGTCATTCATGGCGTCATCTATTACGTTTCCGGTAGGCCGCCCCTTCTTACTTCCAGTTATTGGTTTACGAGACATGTAACGACCACTGCATTCTTTATGATAGCGAGCGCCTACGGCACTGAGATCAGGTACTGGGCCTATTCGGTTCAACATTGTCTGAGAAAATTCATCGCCGCGTTCTTTAAGGATTTCCTTAATATTTCTTGTCGTATCACTTCGCGTTACTGTGATAATGTTTCTTCGTACTTCTTGTGAATACTTTCCTATACCTTTTGGAATTTCTTCGCAACAAAACAAGCACTGCTTTGCGATATCGAAATCAGGCTCGGTCGCTGGTTGTTCGTTGGTTTGCTCGCCGATTTCGCCAAAATCTTTTACATTATTCATAAGAGGTTGCCTCAAATCGGTGTAACGCTTGTAGCAACTTCTGTGAACACTAATGTTTTGCGCGTTTTCCAACAAACGCCGATATTCTTTCGTTTTTTTCTTTCTACACTTGCTCGTTTCAGAGTTTGCACACCTCTCGCTTTAACTTCGTACACGTTATCGCCGCCTAACGGCTCGTTGCATATAAAACACTCGCTCATGTTACAATTTTTTACAAACTTTATACTCGAAAAGAGAGATAAGCGAAATACGCGCCGAGTCCCGAGCGCACACGACTCGACACGTCCCGCCGCGTGGCCGATCGTCGCCGGCGGCGCGC
>JASTWL010001310.1:0-44330 GCA_035220575.1 Temnothorax rugatulus | reverse complement strand
AAAAGATAATGGAAAGAAGGGGCTCATTATGATTCAATAGAATTTATGCGAGATTCTTGCTTGCTGAAAAACGTAAGAATTATATATTTTATATAAATGTTAAAGCTATTATATTTAGTATAATCTATAATAAAATAATTTTAATTTCTATAGCACAGTGAGTAACATCGAAGACCCAATGGACAATTTTGGAGATAATGGCGAAAACGCAGAAAACATTGAACCAAGTATGTATTAATAAAAAAATATTCCGTGGTATTGTGTGTACAAGTATTAAAAGAAAATAGTTAATGTTATAATGTTTTTTTTTTAGATCATGGGCCTCGGAACAAAAAAAGAAGAGGCGATCCTGAGACGTGTACCAACGCCATAAAACGAATTGCAAGTGCAATATGTATAATAATAACGACGTGCCTACTGATTTTCCGCCTCCTCCAGTTCTAGACGAAGTTGATTCTTTCTTGTCGATGTTAGGGTGCCAGCTGCAAGAACTAGTATTACGTAAACGACGAGAGATAATGAAAATAATTTTGGATGTAACATACAATGCTTTGGCAGAACAGTGAATAATATCTATCCTTCTATTTATAATTTAGTTTGTAATGTAATAATAATTTTAGTTTGGGAATAAAATACTATTAAATGTTATATTGTTTTTTATTTTAAAGAATCAAATTTAAAATTGTTATTAATGTAATAAATTATCTTAAAGCAGATTGAATGACACATAAATATGTAAACAATGCAAATTAATAATTAAATTAAATGTCAGTTGACAATTTGAATAGAGATAAAATATGATGGTCATATATGTACAAATATTGACAATGGTCGAATTGCCACGGTACAGCTCCTTCACTGTTGAAATATCTACAGAATTCTTCTCGAATTTCTCTAGCTCGACGACTACTGTCATTAGTACCGCATTTATTTATGTCACGAAGTTCACTATTTTCAATGCATTTTCTCCAAGAACCAGGAATTAAACCATTTGGACCATCTTGATCAACCATTGATGGAGGAACATATTGATTCTCACCAATATCTTGTAAGCGCAGCCAATTATGGAGACATACTATTGCTTGAACTATTTTCATTATTTTTTCAATAGTGCAATGATTGGTCGCTTCAAAATTCTCCATCTACTCACTAGAATGCCAAAAGTGTTTTCAATTGTCCTTCTAGCACGACTGAGACGATAATTGAAAATTGTTCGATCTTCATTTAAATATTCTCTTCCTGGATAAGGTCGAAGTAAATAATCCGATAGTTGAAAACCTTCATCGCCCACAAGAATATAAGGCAAAGGTTGTCCATCGAAGTAATAGGTTCTGGTTCCGGTAAATTCATTCATTTATGATGAAATGATTGACCAATCAAGGAATCCTTAAAAAATACCACCATCACTGCGTCGACCATAAGCTCCAATGTCCACGATATAAAAAATACTTTGCATTGCATATTCCAAGCAATACAATGCTGTGACAATTTTTATAATTTAAATACGATGAACCCGCATTGTCAGGGCACTGAAGAAATTAATGGCTTTATGTTTCAGTTTATAATGTTTCAGTTTATAATGTTTGTATATATTAATCTCAAAGATTTAGAATTGTTCTAGGTTTATACAATTTAATAAATATTCAAAATTAAGGCTCCTGTTTACTCGCTACTTCTACCCTTGTTTGATGACGTCAGAAGCGAGAAATCGCATGCCAAAAATTCTTGCGGATACGTTGAAATAAAATTTAGCAAATCGATTCAGCGTACATTTGTAAAATATACCGAACACTTTCCTTTGTAATCACTAAATAGCCGTAGAATTTTTGGCGTGCGATTTCCCGCTTTTGACGTCATCAAACAAAGATAGAAGCAGCGACTAAGCAGAAGTCTTAATCCATTAATTCCAAGTTTTATTTGATCGCAATTTGCAATTCGTAACAAAATATTAATATAAAAAAATACCCCCAACATTTAACTTGTATTAATAAGCATAATATGGGCTCATACTTGTATCAAGATATGTTTTCCGTCAATTGCTCCGACACAATGTTTGAAATTCCATAAATCTTCAAAATCATGTGCAATGTCTAACCAATTTTCCTTTGTTAAAAAAGAAGGAAGTACTTTCTTTGAAGGCTACTGCATATAGCATTACATGTTTCGTAATAATGTTGCTCACAGTTGTCAAACCAATGAGATATTGGTAAGACATAGAAGTCATGGAATCACCAGATGCCAAGAATCTGTTCAATAGAAATTGTAAATATTTATTAAGGAGGTTGGTTGCCGGCAGGGGAAAACCCTATAGGTTGTTTTCGTCGCGTGAAATAAACGAGTTTTAGCAAATAAATACGTGGAATGCATTAATAATTAGCTGTTTCTTTTGTAAGAAATATTTTTATTAGACTGATGTGAAATATTTCATGAAAGATTTAAAATATTTTAAATATGTTTTATGAAATATTTTTGAAAATGTATGAAAAATTTTTTACAAAATATTTCTGCAATATATATGACAAATATTTTACAAATTTTTTTATCAATTATGAAATCTTTCATAAAATGATTGGAATAATTCAAAAATTCTCCATGAAACATTTTTAGCAATACATCGAAAATTTTTCTTGAAATTTTACAACAAATATTTTAGAAATCTTTATGTAATATGTGTGCATTTCGAACAAGTAAATTAAAAATTTACTCATTTGCCATTTTTATATTTATTTGAATATTTATTATTCAGTTACGTGTAAATATGTAGATTAATTTATTAAAATAACATCGTTTTATTGAGATCGTACTGTTGCGCGTTGGTCCATTTACCACACTGTTATTAATATTATTAATATTCATTATAGGTATATCAAAATTTTTGTTACATTGTCTTTGTTACATTGTTTTAGGCTAACCTTACTGTCAATGATAGTCGTTCTTCAGCAGAAATTGGCTCTCGAATCACCGTTTGTTTGGTGATTAGAGGAGCAACTAAAAGTATAGTTCTTTGAATTGCGTTGTCGTCAAAAGTAGTTTCTGAATCGACTTTCATGTAATGATACAACCGGAAAAGTGCATTATAAAATCCATGAGTATGGCGTTCTTGAAATATTGGCTCAACCCAAAAGCGCTTTTGATGATAGAAGCGCTTTTCCGTTTGTTTTTGAAATTCGTCAATCGCTAGTATTGCAAGTATTTTTTTCGCTTATTTTCCTTCTTTTTCTTGATGATTGCCATGCACTTCTTTAGCCACGTATAATATTGTATGCAAACGACATTTCCGATGTTGACATGTATTGATCTGTATATGGAGGGATAAAAACTAGAGTGGTGTAAGTCATTTTTTTAAATTTTTTCTCGTGTGCTTAGATGCAATTTATATATTGTAGAGATTGCATCTATGCACACGAGAAAATATTTAAAAAAATTTGACTTACACCACTCTGGTTTTTATCCTCCATATATTGATGCTTTTTATTTTTTAATATGTAGTTAAAGTTTGGAGCGTTCTTGGAGCAAAATTAAAATGCGTTTTGTTCCGAAAAATACAAATACGAGGACAATATTTAAGATCCCTGAAAAATTAAAGAAAAAAATAGTTTGTTGAGATTCGAAGTCCAAAAGTGCCTCGTTCAGCCGGGAATAACAGCGCGTACTTGTATATATGAGATTAAAAATTCTTAGTAGTCTTTCCTGCGTTTCAACAAATAACTATTTTTTTTACTTTTAGGGATCTTATATATTGCCTCGCACTTGTACCTTTTGGCACAAAACGCATTTTAATTTTCGCTCCAAGAACACTTCATCAAGCTTCAACTACATTTTTTGATGATGAAAAAGAAAATCGTAAGAAAGAAAATATTAATTTTAATGATTTTTTGCTGTGAAAAAAAGGCAAACTTACTTTTATTTATTTTAATTTACTTTGTCGTAATTTTTCTTTACTTTTCGTAATTGGAAAACGTCAAACGAGATTTGTTTACCACAATGTATGTCACTACCATTTCAAAATAAGTTAAATTACCGCTCAATATTTGACGCTGTGGGCTTCATGGATTTCAACTGTCGTCGGCGGCAACCGTAGTCACGTGATCTTTTTGACGCTGAAAATGAGCGTTGAGCGGCAACGCGAAAAGGCACCTTAACGTCTATATTCGGATAATTTGGATTATTGACATTTGTATGTATAATGATTCTATCATCCAACACATCAATAAACGTAGCATTGTTTCTGTTTTTGTCAAAAGTGGTTTGGAACGCAAGTCGAGTATCATTAATATAAATATTTATCGTGAGCGGACCTGGAACACATCGCATAGGTTCTGGTTGCCATTCACCATTCGCATTACATCTCACGTTCATTCTTTGTCCGGACAGTAGATGTTGATTAGTTTCAGGTCGATAACTGTTTTCACATGACAATGTTGCTCTTGTTTTTGGTGGAACTGGAGATTTGCATGATTTCCATTCACCGTTGTACACACATTCAGATCTGATTGATGGTGCGGCTAAAGCTTCGCAGAGTATTTCTATCAAACAAACATTGTCAATAATTAACATATAATTCTGATGGTTTTGAAGATGATGCATTTCTTTGACTGAAATATTCATTTAAGAATGCATATTTATTTATCTTAAAATAGTTAAAAATATATAATTACTAGTTTAATACCTGTGCAAACTGGTATATTAAGCCATTTTCCCCCCGATACTGCAGCTAACGTCGGTCGAACCTCTTATTCTATATCCCGAATTACAAAAGTAGACGAGATGAGATCCTAATCCCAGTTTCGTTCCTTCTGGAACGTTACAGTCCTGTCCATCTGAGCATTGCGATCGATATAACTTCCAGCGACCGTTTTGCGGTTGCGGAGGTGCTTTGCAAGTGTTTGTGCCAGAAGGTGTCCCAGAAGGACGTGTTGGTGCAGGAGTCGGTGGCGATCGTGTAGTTCCTGTTGTTGGTCGCACCGACGGTAAAGCTGACGGTAGCCATCCAGTGCTACATAATCCCTGGTCCTCGTCTGAGCCATCGGCGCAGTTGTCTACTTCGTTACATCGTAGATTACCATCGATACAAGCTCCATAAGCACAACGAAAAGCTGTCGGAGGACAACTGCAAATAAATTGGCAGACGTTTGTTTCTCATACTAGTTGTTCAATATATATACAACTATAGGAATCGTACTTCAAACATGTATAAAAGATTCTCACGGTAACGATTGGCATGATTTAGACGTTTCGTCAGAACCATCCTCACAATTTCGAGTTCCGTCACACACAGTGTCGCTAGAAATGCACTGGCCGTTGTCACACTTAAACTCATTCATTCTACATCTGCGTGCAGGTCTTTCCGTTTGAGCGTTTGTTGAGCACTGGGGCTGCGTTTCGTCACTGTTGTCGACGCAGTTGGGTACGCCGTTACACATCAAGTCTTTGTCTATACAGGCACCATAATTACAACGAAAGGCGTAGCTAGGACACCAAATTTCTGGCTTTTTACACTCGGCTTCCGTCTCGTCGGTTAAATCGCTGCAGTGAGTTTTGCCATCGCATAATAAATCGCTGGCTATACATTCTCCATTGCGACATCGAAATTTCTGTAGTCTGTCCAAATGATTAAATTAGTTGATACTTACTTATTTGAACATTAGATTACTTCGACGCGTAAATACTTACTCGCAATTATTCGTTTGTGTATACCCAATTTGTGCATACCCAGAACCAATGCACACTGTAAAATTGAAGAAATAGAGATTCGCTAGATAGAAAAATCAAAATCTATCCCGTTATTTTGTGTTGAGTAATTGTGTAAGTTGAAATTATTTATCAATTTATTATAATTATATATATATATATATATATATATATATATATATATATATAATTAAGATTTTTCCAATAATATACATAGAAGAATCCTGTTTCATGGTCATATCTTTTGTGGTAGGGAAATCAATTATAGATTGATTGATCACATCGAGCAATATAAGAAAACTTTAATAAATGTGGTAGAGACATTATGCTTTTATGTGTATTCGTGTATCAGCTTCGGTTTTTATCTATACAGCACAAGTGAACATGTACCCTTACAAAAATATTTCACCGCTTTTACACCTCATATAGATCGTTTTTGGCCCGTTTTTAGCCCGTTTTATCATTTTTATCATTTTCTTGCACTCTCAAGCACGCGCAGTCTACTGCGAAAGAACATGATGGGTATACGCGAGTATGCGTATGAGTATTTTTTAGTAGATTGTCTGTTTTTAATATTCGTTTTTCAATCGATGAGTGACAACACGTTAATACGTTTCTTTTTTACTCACAAGGATGAGGACGAAGTAGGTTGTCCGTTTTCAATACTCATTTTTCAGTTGATGAGTGACAATACGTTAGTACGTTCCTTTTTTACTCACAAGAAAATATCCGCGGATTTCGCTCGATTTTAACCCTTATGATACATACAGGGGGATTTCGAGTCAGCTCGATTTCTATATCCATCGAAATTTCTAATAAATTCTGGAAGACTCCCACTCCTTATGAGTGCTAAACGAGTATTTTGTACTCGTAGCTGAATGTACATTTTTACACCTCAAATTTACACACAGCACGTATTTACCACTCAAAAATACTCATAAGAATACGTTATTACTACTCGGATATACTCGTACGCAATCCGCTTTAACCACTCGTTTTTACGCAAAAGGGCCGCTTTGCGCACCAAAAACGGGTCGTACTCATTGAACCAAATGCACGTTTTTACTACTCAAACTGACCGTTCTCGCGGTCCAAAAACGGTGAAAAATTTTTATAAGGGTAAGCGAGATATTCTTCTACACTGAGGTTCAAAACTGGTTGAGATTACTTCAGAAATCTCTTGGAACATACGGATGTACATACAATTAGCACGAAATATCGATTAATATATAATACAAAATTTTTCCTAACAGATGCATGATAAATAAAAACGAGTTTTACAAAAAAATTCTTTTTCTTAGAAATTTTCTCATGAACGTAAGGTAATATTAACGGCACCAATGAAAACAGTTGAATTTTTCAATCTAAATATATCTTTATGAGCACTTATCAAAAAATACTATTTTATCAAGAATATGCTATTTCTTATTTAATATTCTGTTGCGCTACATCTAATTGATAAATAAAAGATCTTCGGGAAGGAAAGTTAAGGTACAAAATTTTTCTATCAAGTTACAATTACAACACTTTTTATCAACATCTCGTGATATGATTCTTATTTATCACAATGTTTGCGTCATAATGTTTCTTGCTTACCGTAAACAATTACTAGTAATGTTGGAATCCGTTGAACAATCCGCATGGTAAAGCACACCGTATACGAAATGTCAGCAACTGCAATCCGCAATCCGCAATCCTCCTTATATCTCGGCGCTCGACCAATCACTGCAATCATCCACTGGATATACTCTGGATACCACGAGACTGGAATTACCCAAAGCACGCGCGTCATCTTCGTATGCGCTTGTAGTAGAATATGGGGGAAATACATATTCGATTTATACGCAGCAAAAGTATTTAAATTACAAACAAATCGAGAAAGGATGACCGTATATATGCACATATTTTCAATTCGGTCTCAACTTGATAAGATAAAACTAACAGACATTTTATCAGAATGACATTTTTAGTCAGAATATCTGATTAAAAAACACTGACATCATCGGTGTTTTCGGTTTTACAGAATCGCTTTGTAATTGCAGGAAATTTGTAATCAATCTTGCAAAGAGAAAACTTTAATATTAATTTAAAAACTGTCTTTAATGTTTCTTAATATATTTGATACAGAGACTGAGCTAATGTATTTTACACCTAACATTTACACCTAAACGACATTATGCACGGTTTCTTGTTTTTCATCATTCTCAACAGGTAGTTGTTTTTCATCGTCCTCCACAGGTAGTACATCTCTGTTACTAAACGAATAAAAAGGAAGACCAGCGAGCCACTTCAACGTCCTGTATAATATTAGTTAAGGTATTTAAATGGATGGAAAAATTTATTGCATGAGGTATTGTGCTTAAAAAGGATACGTTTGTTCTGAAATTTCTGTGTCCACCATATGCTGCAAAATATATGCTTTCTGAAACTTTTGTACTTCTTCTTCACACTCATTCCAATCTAGCGTTTCATGGAGACCGTCTGCGCCGTATCTTTTACTGTAATTATCGTAATGCACCTGTAAATACATTTATTCCTTGAATAATTTGTTCTTAGAAAATTTAATATTAACCTCACAAGAGATTACAAGTTTAATATTAACTATTTTATTAACGATTTTTCTTAATATTGTAATAAATACTGTGATGACCGCGGCAGTCGGACACTATACTAACTAGCCGTGCGTAGACAAATGCGCTTTTTCGCGAGCACCTGCCCGCGCTGACTAGGTTTATAAACAAGTTCAGCAGAAATACTCATTGCTCTTTCATCGGCCAATCGACGTTCCAACCAAGAGCCGAATTGGATACATACTCGTAAATACTAGCAAAATATGCGCTATCAAATTTTCTTACATGACACAGACACAATCCTAAGCTGGGTGCAAGTGGTACGTCCATCTTGTCCATTGTCTTGAACGCTTCACTGATTGTCTCCTCGGGTACCATGTTTCTCGCAACTGCGGTTATAGTTGCGACCATTTTTCGAATTTGATGCAACATGAAGCTTTGCCCTTTAACTTCTAATACCGCAAATTCTATACCGTTTGAGACAAACGTCTCCGAGCAGCAGAAACTGATTATGTAGCGCCGTGCACGTGGATCTAATGGTTTCCTGAATGAAATAGAATGTCTTTCAGTTTTAGATACCTAAATGAATAAGCACGTACTTCTGAATTAATATAGACTTACACTTTTGACGTGAAGTTATGAAAGTTGTGAGAACCTTCCATAAGTTTTAAAATCGAATTTAATCTATTTAAAGATTCTGGAGATAATCTGTAATCCGTATATGGCTTTCCGTCAATAACCGATAACTGTTTGATTCTCTCATCTTCGTTAACTTCCTCTCCAAGTTTTAACAAACTCCGATCTTCTAATGCAAACGCAAAGGAAGGAATGATATATCTGTAAGTACGTGCATCACATTGATTTTTGCTATTGAAACCCTTTGTTACGCGTTTTATTCCAAATACTCGGATTACATCAGGTAAGAACTGATTTATTACTGTCTTATCAGTGTTCTCCGCTGCAAAAAAAGTTCGATATTTATAACATAGTAATATAAATATACATATAATAGTTTAAATAAAAAGTTTATTTCTTTTATTGCTTTTAAGCTTGAGGGCACCAAGTTTTTTTTTACTTTTATTAACAATAATAATTTAAACAGAAGTGGCATTGTAAAATTAATATTGATGTTAAATATAAACACATTATGATCAATATAAATCAAAATTGTTGGTCAATAATTCTTAAAAAAGATATATAGTAAATTAATATTTAAAATATTCATCTTACGTAGCTTCAGCGACACAACCTGCCTAATTGCCGATACTCCCTTGTCTGTACGTGCGGCTCTTTGAAAATTGATTGCACGTATATTCTCAAATTGTTCTGCGGTTATAAAGTCTGCCTTCAGTAAGGCACTAATCAAATCTTCCTCGATAGTTTTCATACCAGGATTTCTTTGCATGCCGTAATAGTCTTTGCCAACGTAGCCCAATAACATGGCGTGATTTTTCCTCTTGATTCTTTGTACCATTTCTGCTTCTGTCGTTTGTATTGTTTCTGCTTCTGTCTTTTGTATCTTGGCTTCATTCTCGCTGCCATCGTCTATAGGTCTCTTATTTCCATGCATGGTACTTACATCGGTATTTACTTCAGAATCAGTTGTAGGATGCATTGTAACTGACGTGCTTCTGCGACTAATATTCTCTGAGGGAAGAAATTTACATAACCATTAAATATCATCATTAAATAGCATTAAATAATATTAGGCTAAATTAGGCGTGAGAGAAACGTAGTTGATATTAAATTCATAAGAAGAATAAGGCACGCAGACATCTTATTACCCACGATCTGCTCAAATTTCTTGTATACTGAAATAAATGTATTTCACACAAATTAATATGTTTATGTATTATCTTTAATATATATTTTGTGCTTACCTAATTGAATCTTTACCCAACAAATTGCGGACTTGCTTGAGAGGCAGTATCTTGTTCTGTACAACATTGGCGGCACCTTAATTCCTATCTTATAAATAATTCCTACGTTAAAATAGTTTGCAATTCTCTTTCTCGTCCGGTTGAAAATTACGTCATTTATAACATCGCTGTGAAAACCGCATGGATGTGTATTTCGATTCAGCACGATGTTACTTCCCCTGTACTCTGTTGTCTATTCCTTGTGCCTGTTTGAACTATAGAAGACATATGTAGGGTCTAGCCATATGCAGATATATGTATGTACGGTATGCCTTTGAGGGTTTTGAGCCGCCTCGGGACGGGGGAACAATGGTGGTACTATTGGTGCCGCTAGAGATAAGCAGAGAGAGGCCATCCCGGCCTTTTTCGTCGAAAGCCCCCGTACACTACCGCCAGTACATCCATTTTCGAAATTGGTACTACGTAGTCACGTTCATATTCCGACATTGCCGATAAAACATCATTTTGCGCGTCCTGTGCTACATCTGCAAATGTATATATGTATACATTGCAATGTCAGAAAGAGAAAAACTGAGAGAGGGAGAGAGGACTATTAGATATTTAACATATGTATAATATAAATATATAAAATAAGTTAATACTTATCGATACATGTAAGATATAGATATTAAACTGATCCGCAACCAATTACAATCGAGAATATTTATATCTTAGCCTGCGTTCGGATTTCCACCCGAGTGCTAAAAATCATATAGTATATGTCACGTGCACTATAGATTTTCAGCACCCAGGTGGGGAATCGGAACGCACCCTTACATGTATCGATAAATATTAACTTATTTTATATATTAAAACTTATTTATATTATATGTTAAATATCTAATAGTCCTCCTCTACCTCTCTCACTTTTTCTCTTCTTTCACTTTCACACTTGCCAGACAGCACAATGCCCAAAATCGGGAGATATATGAAGACATAAGTTCTAACTCAACGGGTTTTCGAGTAAATCAAAAAATACTTAAAAATAAAAAAACATTTTTTTCTCGGGAACGGCTTGATCGATTTTGATAAAATTTTAATATGTTATAGGGACATGTAAAGACTTTCTTGAGACAGAGTAACAACCGTATAGAGTTTCATTATCCAGTAAAAAAAATTGTTTTTTTTCCAAAAATCATTTTTTTAAGCATGATATGATTTGAGCAAAATTATGAAATTATTTTTTTTAGAAGCTTTATACTCTCTTATATAAAATATATTTTTTTCGATTGATTCGAAATGGTGCGCCGTACTGAAAGAAAATAAAAACTATTTTATACTATGAATTTTCCGGTTTTTGATATTTATTGGTCGTTATTTTATAATAACAATCTATATATTATGATAGATTTGGGCGAAAAAATCCAAATTATTTTACTAAAATCGGTAAAATAATTTTTGGATCAATTTATTAATTTTTATTATTTAAAAAAACAAACAATGACGGTTTTATAAAAAACTATATTATAGTTATGTTTTATACAATTTACTTAATGTCATAAGACAGATTGTAAATATACTGGGAGTTAATAAAAAAAGAAAATAATTATGTTTTTATAATTAACTATTCATTTATGTTTTTATATTCAAAAAATTAGCGCCATTCTTCCAATAGTTCTCTGAACTATCTAGGGGCTCTAGGGCTTTCGACTTTCGACCCAGTGCTGGCGAGTGGCGTGCTCACTGCTCAGTGCTCCGTGCCCCGTGCTCCGTCCCCTAACCTCTTATTCTTATGTTTATGTCTTAACTCCTATGGGCGACGTGCTTCTCTCGGCTAATTTCACGCGTGTTCAAGGTATCGCCAGTATCGCCCGTACCGCTGGATATTCATGGCAAGCGTTTTATTGCGTAACTCGACGCGCCTAGGTTTGGCCAGGCATCTGAAGGGTAACCGGGTAACCGCGAGGACGAGCGACGAGAGGTGCATCATGACGAGCCGGGCGAGGCTCGAAAAGGTTTTCGAGGAGTTGCAGAGGAATCCCTATTACGACAAGTACGCCGAGAAGATCGCGAGGCTGCAGCAGACCAGCCCGCAGGAGTTTCTGCAACGCGTCGAACAGCAAGAGAAGGAGACTCGCGAGAAGCTAGGTATATGATTTTCACGAGGCTCGCAAGGCTGCTATTTCTGACAACACTGTTTCCTGATTGTCCGAAACAATTAATTATATTTTCCTTCTTCCTGACAATTATAAATTTGGCGCATTTACCTTCGTTTCTTGGCATTTCTGTCTAGGAATTAGTAACAGATAATGTTTAGATATATTATGGTTCTTATGATTTATCGATGATAAGGATGCTAGCTTTTAAGTGAAGAGAATTATTGTTGAGATAAAGTATGTTCAAATCGTTATTGTTAAAGAGAAACGTGAGAAAGCTGCGAGTTTCTACCAAACTGAGGCAAAGCCAGCTTTGGAACCTGGTACGCAGGCGAAAGAAGCGCGATTGGATAGCATTATGAAAGTTGACATGATAAAAGATCGGTCGAAAGAGGAGATTATAGAAATATGGAATGAGTATCACAAGCGGAAGGACTGTATCTGCGGTACTATGACGCCCGAGCAGTATGATAAGATGTTTGCGCGCGGCAAGCAATATTCCACCTTCCTCTTGCCATTGCCAAGAGAGCAGGGCTATGAATTTATAATGTGTCAATTTTACGGCTCGGAAGTGCACATGACTCCGCTCTTATGGTATCAGACGCATAAAGAGAACGCGCCTGAGTGTTTGACCATGATACACTACACTGAATTGAGAGACAATAAGGGCATTATACTCATGCGTGGGGAATTTGATACAAATTTACTGCAAGTGCAGGAGGCACAATGCCTGGCTAATGAATTGCAGCTATATTATTGCAACGATAACGAACACAGATTGCGGTTGCTTGAAACGTTTACCAACAGACCCAACGAATTTAAGCATATGGATCTCATAGCTCAGTTAGAAACAATATCCTTAGAGTCGCAAAATGCTGAGACGGGGAAATAAGAATTGTTGTAACGTCTATATTGCTCTTCGTTATTTAATGTATTGTGACTATATGTACAGAACTAGTAGAAAATAAATATTTTTAAGATGAACTCTCATATATCATTTTTTTCATAAATTTATGAAAAACGCTCTTACTCCAACGCATTATTTTTTACTTATATTTAACTATCCCTATAACAAATAATATTATAACATATTAAATAATGTTGTTAAATCTCTTTTATGTCTATTTTGTAGTATGCAATATCAAGTTTTTGTTATTATGAAAAATATGATATAACAACACTTTGCTTTACTTTTTTATTTTAAATTTTCCAAGTGCTAATAAGTGTTAATTATAATCACATAATAATAATAATAATAAATTTAAATTTCAGTTAAACACGTAATTGCAAAATATCAGCCCTCGAAATCAGCGATATTTCCATTTCTATTTAAAAATGTACGGTCATCTTGGAGCCTGACAATAAAGAGGCACTATGTAAAAGATTTATCTCAAAATAAGTACATTACTACGCCGATTTTTTACGTAAACGCTGGTACGTAACTTTCTTCAAGTTAAAAATTCTCATTTATTAGTCTAAGCCACCATTATAATAGGAAAAGATACAAATGTATATTTTATATGTTAGGTCCTCATATTGGACACTTGTACAGCGCAGTTCTGGCCGATGCTGTTGCTCGATACAACAGCATGTTGGGCCATAAAACATTTCTTACCACTGGCACCGACGAGCACGGTAACAAAATCAAAGCCGCCGCAGCCGCAGCTGGTTTACCGAATCTTGAATACTGTACAAGAATTTCACAGCAATTCAGGGAAATGTGCGATAGGTTCGAAGTGGATTATTCGCGTTTCATTAGAACCACTGAAAAGCAGCACTGTGACGCAGTGTATCACTTTTGGGTTCTTAGAACAAATTTATTTCTGAATATCAATCTCGTGTATGTTTCTGATTGTGTCATTCACATTGAGAAATTGAACATTTTCAGAAACGGTTAGAAGAACGAGGGCATATCTATCTGGGAAAGTACTCGGGATGGTATTGCGTATCGGACGAAGCGTTCCTTTCTGATGCAGAGTTGGTGGAACAGAAAGACTCGACCGGCAAAGTAATCAAAGTCTCCGCGGAATCGGGAAACAAAGTAGAATGGACGGAGGAAGAAAATTACAAATTCCGGCTTAGCGCATTTCAAGATGATCTCAAGTATTGGCTCAAAGATGGTATAAAAAGAAGTCGAGTCTTAAATTAATTCATTATTTCGCTTTCTTTTAACGACTGCAAATTCTAAATTTTGGATTACTTTTTTTTTTGCAGAAAACGCAGTCAGACCTGCGCTGTATCACAGAACATTATCACAGTGGGTAGAGGAAGGTGTATGTTTACAAGACTTAAGCATTACTAGAATTAGAAACAAGGTGCCATGGGCTATACCTTCCCCGCGCGATGAGTCTCATTCGGTATATGTATGGATGGATGCCTTAGTAAATTATTTGACGGTCTTAGGATATCCAAATGAATCGTACAAAGAATTTTGGCCACCAACCATTCAAGTACGGATCATAATTTTTAGCTAATAATGAATATTATATGAAATTTGTCATATTAAAATATGGAATATATATAAAAAAATTATTGTAGATAATTGGAAAAGATATTTTGAAGTTTCACGGTATCTATTGGCCAGCATTCTTAATAGCGGCAGGTCTCGAGCCTCCAAAGACGCTACTGTGTCACGCTCATTGGACTGTTGATCATAAGAAAATGTCGAAATCAAAGGGAAACGTAATATCGCCATTTGAAGCTGCAAATGAGTATTCAGACGAGGGATTGCGATACTTTATCCTGAGAGAAGCGGTGCCGCAGAACGACGCAAGTAAGACGAATCGTGCATTTACTTGTTACATATCATTTACATCACGTCTCTTAAAAATCCATTCACAGATTATAGTTCAACGAAAGCTGTTAACGTATTGAATTCCGAGTTGGCGGATACACTGGGCAATCTAATCAGTCGTTGCGCGGGTAAAGCGGTCAATCCGTCCAAAGAGTTCCCCGATCCGGCGAAATACTGGAATGTGTTGCAGTCTGAGGTAGCTGATGAGACCAGAGAAGCTTTGAAATCCGTGAGCAAAAAAGCGCGCGAGAGTTACGAGGAATACAATTTACATCATGTCGTGGACGCGGTCATGAGTATGCTTCATTGCGCGAATAAGATGGTGGCGTATCACGAGCCTTGGCAGCTGAAGAAACGAGTCGACGATGCAAATTCGATCGAGGAACTTAAAGCTGTGATATCGCTTGCTCTAGAAAGCAGTAGAATAGGTGCTTTAATATTGTATCCAATTATGCCGAGATTGAGCAGTAGTTTGCTCGATTTTCTAAATATCCCGAAGGAAAATCGCATGTGGACGGACACCGCGCCTGAATTTTCCAACAACGATAGCATAAAAGAAAGGCACATCGAACGTAATAATTTGATATTGTTTAAAAAAATAAAGAATGAAAAAAAATAAATATTTATATATCTATTATTTGTTTACTAATTATGCATCGAAGGATGAAATTTAGTAGTCAAAATTAAATATCCCAATCAACATCATATATTAACAACATCATATATTCCGAGTTATGACAAAAAAACATGCGATTTACAAATTAGAGTTTGTAGAAGTACAAAATTATAAATGAATGAAATACCAATTGTTAACTTCAGGCAGATTAAATTTTATTAGTATGTACAAGTATCTATACTTATAAGTATCATAGACCCAATAAGCAAACTGCTCGAGGTATAATAGATTGGCAGCAGATTTGCTCAGATATCACAACAGATCTGGTATTATGTGTCCGCATTAAACTCGTTTTGCCGGCAAAGCCCGCCAATATAATCTGACAGCAGATTGTCGACAGAAACCGAATAGAATCTGTCATTTCATAAACATTTGAACGGAACACATCCTTTAAATGGTTGCGAAATGGTAGATTTTGCTCAGTTTCTACGGTCAATATGCCATTACGTTCTGTTAACAGATTCTGTTACATTTCTGCTGACATTCTATCAACAAAATTTGCAGCAGGTACTTTCAAAATCTGTTCTCGACAGATTTGGCTGTCCGGGGATATAAGTGTATGCGATAAGAATACCTTTTTCGGCGCTTGCTGTTTGTTTTTTCATTGTTTCATTGGGACGTAGGAATCGGACGAAAGAGGAAATCAGTAAAAAGTCACAAGTCAAGATACCCTTGTCGAAGTCTTAGTCTAATATATTTACAGAGAACGGTCATTCGAATATATCAGTAGTATACATCAACATTGCGCACAGATCCCGCTGACTAGAGAGTTCCGCGCTATTCCCTACAACCCCGTTTCTACAGTCTGCAACGCGTCTGCATTCGCATGTGACATTCCTTTTCGTTTCCTCTCGCGCCGGATCGTAATGCGTTTTGTATCGTAGATATAGATGTACCAAGGAAGCTCGACGGATCCTCGCGAACGCCAAATTGGCTCGCTTCCTTCCACTCGGATATGTGATGCAGAATTGAATTGAGATTCGACGGGTGCTCGACGACGATTTCGCGTACATCCGCAATGAGCGCGCCCATGAAACGAGAGACCCCTCGCATTTCTGCGAGTATCCCGCCGTGTATGTCTCTCTTCGCGCCCGTCAAATAGAAAAATAATTACATGGCTATTTACAGGATGGAAAATGAATTCTATAGTTCACGGAACGGCGCGTCGCGCGCGCCGCTGCGCTGACCTATTGCTATTAAATTTTTTTTCCTTTTTTTTTATATATATATTTCCCATGATGTTTCGACAGACGTTACTATTCAGAAACATATCAGTATTTTTTTTTTTAGTAACATCCAGCTTTTAACATCGTAGATCGACTATCGACATTGCTCCATTAAAGAGATTGCTTGACGAGATTAGTATCCTAAGCGCTACACTTGGATTTCTTCTATTAATCGACACATCCCATTCTATGCTTGTCGTCGTACCGCTTAAAAAACAAAATTAAAAAAAAATCAGAATGAAAAAAATGAGATAACAAGACAATATTACGATTTCGGTGGATTATGTCTTCGGGATATGTTTCGAAGTTTGGGTTCCGGTGATTGTCTTAATTACAATGATTGATGTCTTCGCGAAATGCCGCGCTTACACGGTCGAACACCACAGCCTTCGCTCCTTCGCTATAAAAACAAAAAGAGAAAATATTCCACGATCATACGAATATGTTACAACGAAAATATCGCACTTCGAAGAAAAACTCGCGCGTCACTCGTAATTATCATCGGTTAATCGTAATCGAGTCGCGACGACGACTCCGCGGAGACACAACGTACCCGAAGCGCTCGATTCTAATATCCAGCAAACGTTCTCGATTTGCATTGCTCCTGCATTAAACGATATTGCTTCTCTAGAAATCCGACGCCGAGGAGATACGAGCAAACGCGTTTTTCCCGGTTTGGACCAAGAGAATCCTCGGGCCAAATCAACGAACAGCTAACTAGAACATTGATCGATATTACGTGAGGAGAGATTCAATAATATGGCTGAGAGTATTATTCAACAGTCCTCAATTATGCTTAATTTACGCGAGCGGCGGTATAGCGAGAGCGCAACGTCGTCGCAACTGCAGCAGCAGTCTTCCTTTGAGCAGGCGGGCGGTTTGATGGCGTTCAAATCCTTCGCGGATGCAAATACTAAACTTTAGCACGCGAGAGTAAACCCCGCTTGTTGGTACAGGCGGTGCCGTATGCTGACTTTATATTTACACACTGACGCAAGTTCGTACGAAAACAATAACAATAAAGCGATCGTTCCATTAGAAATCGTGCAATCTGTCATGGATTGTATCACGATGGCTTTTCACTCCCTGCGGGACTCGAAACAGCAAAACAGAGACTGTAAATCTAAAAATGCTGAAAATAAAAATGTTTTGTAAAATCGATGTGTCCTCTGCGACGCGAAAGATCGTAGAGGATTAACACGCCACGAGACGAAGAACGAATTCTTCTTGCGTGAGGCATGCTTCAATTCGCGCGCCAATGCGTCGTTACTCCTCGCCGGACGATGTCGGCATCTCCAGATCCCGCATCACAAATTCTTTGACACAAGATCGGCGAGTAACGATCGGAGACGACCGCGACGAATTTCGGGAGGTAAGCAGCGAGAGCGAGACCCAGGAAAGAGATCGTTTAAGATGACCCGAGAGTCGAGAGGGACGCTCGTTTATATGGCACTGACGATGGTGTCGCGGTGTCGTTGGGCCATCACGCCGACCTGGCAGCTGTCCGCGCTCGATCTCGGACTGATGTTACACTCGACCATGGAGCCGTTCCGCTTCTGCACCACCACTGAACGGAACTCACCGCACTCGCTGGTCGACGGCTGGTTGCCCCGCGCGCGTGCCCCCTTCGTGAGGATCCTCTTGAACGCCTCCCGAAACTCAGTGTTGAAGATGCTGTAGATTATCGGGTTGAAGGCCGAGTTACTGTAGCCGAACCACGTGAGAACCTGTTCGGGAGGAAGAAATGACTTTAGCACACCTCGGTAAACATTTGTGCGCGAGCAAAAGCTGTTCTACGTGTGGGACACAAAAGTTCTTACATCTCCTTGGAAAGGAGAATCTTATGATAGGAATTTTCAAGATGTTTTCATTAATTTGAATGAAAGAATCTCTCAATCTTTTCCTTAAGAGAGAAAAGAATCAGTTTTAAATTGAAAAAAAAAAAAAGAACGTAGTAGAGATGTGCAAATCGAGGATTTTTTATGTCGAATTGAATCGAATTTCATTTTCTTTTTCAGATTCAAATCGAATCAAATGGACAAAATTTCATTCGAATCGAAGCGAATCGTTGAAATATTTTTAATTAACAATATAATTATTATGAGATTGAATTTTAACATGTAGATAATAAGAGAATATTTTGATGTGTAAAAATAATATTAATTATATAATATATATTTAAACTCTTTTTAAGGCAAAAAACGTATTTAAATATTTAATATAAAAATAATGAAATATACTTTATCTGTTGTAGAACTGAGACAGTTAGGTGAAAAATCATAAACAAATTATTAAAATACTCTAATATGATATCCATTAAAATTATCCAATTACATACGTAGAAATTAAAATAAAATAATGTATTGTTTATTTTATTATCAATACTTATAGCTTATTCTTTTTTACGTTTATTTAAACTTTTACTTACAATTTAATAGGGCCACAGAGCATGTCAAAAATAAAATTAAAAAAAAAAAAACTCTTTGACTACTACTTAGCCGCTTAGTGAGCGGTTGTAATACTGAAAGCACTCACTGAATGTACCTACATCATCAAATCAAGTATGATTCGATTCGATTTGTATTCGAATAGCACATCTCTAGAACATAGTTAAGATGAAATGAACGCCTTGGGATGCAGTCTGCGCAAGGAGTCGCACCTGGAACGCTCGGTGAGATATGCAGGTCTTGCAGTAGGCTGCGACGATGTTGACGCAGAAGAAGGGTACCCAGCATACCAGGAATACGCCCATGATTACGCCGACGGTGATCGCGGCCTTGTGGTCGGAGACGTGGTAAGGGCTGGTTGGCTTCGTCTTCGTCTGCGGCTTCGGTGGCTTGCAGCGACTGCTCTTCGAGCGAAAACTCTTGGCCATGGAGGTGTCCGGCAGCTTCGTCACTGCTCGGATACTCTTCACGTGTTTCTGCGCGTAGCAATAGAGCCTGAAAGAGCGAGTATTTTTTAACGCGTGGAATGATCTCTTGATTTATTAATCATTATCAGAGAACACACTTTACTGTCACTTTACAGCAGCGAAATGAAAAAAATATAATTATATTTCTGTATTGCATATCAAAGAAACGAAAGCGATGAAGAGATGAAGCGCTTATTGGAAATTCATCAGCGTTGTTCCGCTAAACGCGGTACACTCAGCATTTTTGTGCATTTTTGTATTTATACATTTTATGAATTTTCAAATGAAGATGTCTTTCCGAGCGCATCATTTTTATCTTCAGGCGCATTCGCGAGTCGCAAGTTACCGTAGTTAATCACGTTTTATATGGAAGGGCATACGAGCTGCGTCACTCACGAAGATCACGGCAAATGATTACGGCGAGAGTGCGGAAGTAAAAAGTTAAATTAATTCGCCTCCGAGTAGTTAGCGGTGGACGCCAGCGAGCGGCGGTCTTACCTGCAGTAAATACCCAGCATCACGATGCAGGGCACGTAGAAAGATATGCAAGAGGACACCACCGCATAGGTGGGTGTAATGTCTAGGGCACACGTAGGGTGCTCCTGTAAAGGTAAAAGATGAGTAATTAACGGAGAAACGGCGAGGATTGCGCAAACTGCCTCAGTCGTGAATGGCGTGACGGGGTAAAATGAGAAATGTCATTTATTTTTAATCCCTGCGGTATTCGAATCGAAAGCACCAACCGCACCATACATTCATCGTATTTTTTTTTATGAAGCTCGATACGAATTCAATCTCACACATGGTTGATACATCGCGGAACGTACTTGGAAATTTTCGTCGGGCAATATTTATAATTTTGCCGACTTTTTATAATATTGCGTACACTTGAAATATTAAAGTGGATGGAATTCATCCACTAACAGTTTGCTCGGGAGAGCTCAGAGTGGAAAATTATTTCATCGCGTTTTACGTACTTAAATTAGACGATATATATATTATATTGAATTTATTCGATATATTGAGCTATATTGATATTAATAAACCAACGCGATTAAATTCTGCGGGCACCTTACCTCCACTTCGTCAAACGTAGGTTGATCATCATTCCTGTGAAGATCTAGACTGATCGGTACAAAGGATATAAGTCCTGCTAGGAGCCACACAACGATGATGCCGCCAATGGCAACTCTTCTGGTCACCCAACGGCCGTACCTAAAACAACGTTTGATAAACTCTCGCATTTGCTCTAAATCTCTATAATTCTCATCTTCAAAATTCATATACTATAATTTTTTAGGATTAAATTTGCTTTCGAGTACAATTTTGACATTATTTTGTACAACAATTTTAAATTCTTCACGATTTCAAAAATATATCGTGTAAAATGGTTTCATCCTCTAAAACTGTCTTTTAGCCACGCCGCTAAAAAATAGTTGTAACTTTTAATTTATGAGTCGTTCGATGATCCTTCTTTGAAGCTATCCATCAGTAGTCTCACCTGAGGGGATCCTTGATGTGTATGTAACGGTCGAGCGATATGGCGCATAGATTCAGGATAGAGGCAGTGCTGCACATAACATCGAAGGCGATCCAGATGTCGCAAAACCACATTCCGAAGATCCAGTAGCCGAGGAGATCGTTGACCCCGGCAAAGGTCATCACCAGCCCACCGACGAAGAGGTCGGCGACGGCCAGGGAGGCCAGGAAGAGGTTGCCGATCCTCCGTAGCCCGCGGTCGGTGTAGATCGCCACGCAGACCAGGACGTTGCCGGCGACGGAGAAGAATATCAGGATCACGAGGAGGAGTCCTGCGGGATATCGCGGAGTTCCGTCTAGCGGAGAATCGCCAGGACACGCTACTGTTCAACCATACAACGCGTCACCCCTCGAAGCGCGCGGACCTTTAAGAAATCCGGCGCGGCCGTGTCGTCGTGTCCGTCGGTCGGCCGATGAAATATGATTCGCAGCCGGCTATTCATCGAATTTTGATGACGAATCGAGAAAAGCCCGCGTCACGCTGACGCGGCACGAATATCGGCGTGTTATCGGCTATTATCGGATGCTGGATAGACATATATTTTTGAGGAATTTTGGAGACATATATATCGAGACTTTTACTGCGCGCGATATAATCGATATTATATATATTTATGGAAGGATCTCGGAAGCCCCGACCTTCACCCTAATAAAATTGTTTCTGCCGAGATTGGCGTCGATTACTCAGAGTGAGGGGGAAAATTCGAGGGTGGCCGTAATCTCCTGCGACTTTTAATACCTGGCATTGCCACGTATCTCTGTAATTAATCTGTCGCGAACGCTAAAAGGATGAAATACAGGTGTAGCTGGGTGAACAAAATGAACGAAGAGCCGGTAAATCCGTTCTGGTTCACCCCGTGTGCATATCCCCTTTAAAAGGCTAGATTCAGCAGAGTATATAATTCGCTTCGCGAACCTTTATTTTATCGATAACGTAAGCACCCCATATAGTAAAGTAACGTACACGGCTAAAACAACGGTCAGGAAAAATCTTGCTACCTCTCGAAATTTAGAAAATCTGCATAGGTTGCAACTCTTTAGGCAGAATTTATCACATTTCTAATTTTATACGAACGTCTTACTTGAAAAAGAATTAAGTTCACCGAGAAAGTACTTCGAATCTTGAATATTTAATAAATAAACGAGGTATATTTCGACTCTTCGTCTATTAAATAAAAAGGTCTTTACACAGTCGAAATTCTTTTATTTCTAGCAAAATATATTGTATTACAACAGTATCATGGTGCAGAAGTGTTACGCGAAGGGCATTGCTGAACGGACTTTGTGGCGCGCATCGATAGGACATAAATTACGACACTTACCCACGGGACTCGCGTCCAATCATAATTTATTCGATTCTATCGGTTATATTAAGCGGCAAGAAAGCGTTCGAGAGATGTCGAGGGAAAACAACACGGGGAAGGTGAGCGGGTAAGGCAGTCGGGAAAGGGTGTCGGGAAGAGACTAGGGAGAGGGAGAGAAAGGCAGAGGCTACCACGGTATGATTGGACGGGGTCGGATCGGAGCTTCCGAGAGTAGGCACTCTCGGGAGGCTGTCTTCGAGGGGCGACTCACGATCGATCAAATGGAAAGTTTAGCGAACCAACTAGGAGCACCGACAGCAGCGAGAAAGCGTCTTCAGGCAGATCTTCTTCCCCGTCTGTCAGGTTACTCTGCGGAAAGACAAAGAGAGAGGCTGCGTGAGTGCGGGGCTTGTCGTAGAGCCATGATGATTTACGGCATTTACGCGAAGCAGGAGAGGATTGGAATTAGCTTATGGCCAAAAATTATTATACGCGCGACTACGTCATGGCAGCTGTGGAGTCTGTGGACGACACATTGTGGGCACATCTACGGCGAGACATATGGAAGCGATAAATAAGTAAAAATCAATTTGCGGGTGGAAAAGAAGCACGGGGACAGGTGGAAAGAAGCGCGAAGACGCTGGAAGAACGCGTCACGAGGATCAATCTCCTCGAGACGCTCCGACACGTCTTTTGGAGTTGTGTATATTCTTCTTCTTCTAGATTTTCTTAAAAGCACATATACGTGCTTGAATGTCTCCATGCTTTCGCATTTTATGGACCTATGTTAGAATTACGGTAAAAAAAGTCCCCCGACCACGTTAACTTGCCGTTTTCCACGGCAGGGTGGCTACAGCTTTTAGTATTCTTCATCGCGGATACTATTTCCCATCACGGGGGTCCAACTATCTCGGCATAAACGCGGACTCTCAGCGTAATAAAGTTTTACTTCTGTTTTTTTTTTTTTTTTTTTTTTTTTTATGGCGGTAGACAGAGAGGCGCTACAATTATCCGCGCCGAGCGGATACATAACCCGGTGTATCTCGCTTGTAATTACGACCTTAAAGTTAATACTTCGTTGCGAGATTTAGCCAACGGCTGCGAGATTACTCGCTCACGTTTCGTTGATACGATTCAAGGTATTAATATCCTACCCTGATGATGATTCAACGTAAAATGTGACAGCGAACCTGATGACGCCTATTAATTTGAACATCCGCGCGTAGCAATCGATATTTATGCCCATCTCGTGACTAAATGCATAATGCATAGGTCGAAGATAAATAAATCATCATCTGTTCGCGATATTCAGTCGTCAGCTTCACATTAAGGTAAATGTGAACCAATGCCTGGACACGTACGTATGTCTGGACATTTTTATCATTTTAGTCCTTAAATAAGTCGTAACGCGATCATTAAAATCAAATAAAGGTAAAAATATTTTTCTTGTATTATATTTTTATCCTTGGTTTTAATTCGCATTATACATATATTTAAAAACTAAAATGATAAAGGTGTCTAGACACAGGTCTTGAGTGTCCCGGCATTGGTACATTTACCTTACGGAGTGCGGCTCGTCCACTCGACGGCCGCGGCGGATCAATTGCCACGCGCGCGTCTCGTTTCTCGCGGGGCGCCATAATCTGTGTAACACGTCGCATTGAAATCTCACCGCGAGAACTTTCGAAAGTAGAACGATGTTTATCGATTCATTAGATATGCAATGCAGCATACGGCGGCGGCCACTTAATATTCTATACACACGCGGCTTATATTATATATATATATATATATATATATATATATATATATATATATATATATATGTTATATATTTAAATCATTACGCCTTTTATATTACGACTCGGGCAACATTTTTCGTTCGAAATTTCGTTCGTGGCATAATTATCGCCCGATGCAAATTATGCGCCGGTGCTTATGAATTTAAAGCAAGCGCAGCTGCGGTAAGCGGGAACAAGCGCTTTCACGTGTTCTCAAAATTCCCAGTTTAGTCCGGGACGGAATTTCCACTTCGACGAGTTGAAGTCGGTTCGGCGCGGCGCTTGATCTCTTTCGCTCTAATTTTCCACCTGATGCTTGATTCCCGGCTAATTGCTCCAATTTGTCGTGACTTCTCGCGGGCGCTTTGTTCTCAGGTCTGATTCGCGCCAAGATATCCTATTACTCAATATCAAGTTAGTACGTTCAATCGATTGCAAGTAACAGAATTTTATTTCTAATCTAGCTATGGGCCTCGAAGACAAATTGGAAGCAATTAACGCAATAAGGAACCAAGCGTCATTTTCGTGATTTTAAAGTTCTATATTGCAAAGTGAATCAGGAGGTCGATAGGAGATTTTCTAAAAATGCATATAATACATGGAATTGTATTTGAAGTGGATTCTAGTTCGGTCATTATGTTTGGAGATAACGCTGGCGCAGAATTTTATTTCAAAAGTTTCGCGAAATTTGCTCTAGCGAAAAAGTATAAGGTTTTCGAGTTGGTTCCGCATTGCAGAACTTCGTCCAATTGTTTTCTAATGTCCTCGCAGAAAGATTGAAAGACGGGGCGTGCAAAAAAGCGCACACTGATACATCGTAAAACTAATATTAAATTTTTTTATTTGCTCGAGACTGTTCTTGTATATGTATATACAATATCTCGATCGGGTCAGCATATATTGGGTCAACGGTGATTCAAAAATTGAAATGTTTCGCAGCATAAAATCGTTTTAAAGTACAATCAAGCGTACAAGAATAAAAAAAATAAAATAAAATAAAAACGTTTGTTAGAAATAACGCAGAATGGTCCGCTCAATGTAAGCACTTTAAATGCACTCCAAACACATTTATGTAATTATGTTTTCAAAAAGTGAATTTTATATGAGTTTGGATGATGTCATAAGGGCGCAAACTTTTGTCTGTGTTTCATATCTACTCTACCATATAAATGCATATGATGAGATTTATATCATTAAAACAATATATTTTAAGAAAAATATTAAACAAATTAATATTAAATCTAAACTATATATGTCCTCAAACGGTTCATTCTGTATGTGGAAAAGTATAAATCATTTCTATGAAGATTTTCAATATTAGTAGATAATATATATAGATCTATAGATGTCTAATTAAATATATCTATCATTATAATATAATATTTAATTATATATAATTTAATTACATAATGATATACATAATTATATAAGTTATAATATATATATATATAATATATAATTATATAATATATAATTATACAGTATATTTCATGTATGTAAACATATTATGTCTAATTTCTTCTTTCAACTGTTGCATCAATGCAAACAGATCACGTACACTTGATATAGTACGGTCAGAGCTTAGTGAGATATATATCCCAACGCATTGAGAGTTGAAGCGAGCGCTTCTTCCTTCTACGTACCTACAATACCTTTTCGACGTAATGTATGGCAGGGCGTGAATGGACTCGTAAGACGGAACACATTAGCGTTACAAATAAGCGCTTTAGAAAATATATAGTCATTCAATTTAGAAGTAATTGATTTCCGATGGTCGGACCACTATTGCGTAACTTACTTTGCAACTTACAATTAAATACAACGCGCGCATAAATTACGGTTAAGATTGTCTTTCTCACGGTCGCATTTTCTCGACGTTTTCTCAGCAAAACGCTTTTACATTTGTCGCGTGTCGTGAACAGAAAACGACGCATATTTGCAGAAACTCGCCGATAACTTTTTCCCGACTAACATATTGTCGGACCTCGCGTCGTTTTCTCACCGTGTGAATGGGATGTACTTGACGCGAGAGACACACTACCGTGTCTCTTGATCGCCGTCTCCGAAAGTTTTGTGTCGACAGATAACATATGTCCCGATCTTCGTTTATTTCCTTTCTCTCGCGAGTCTCGTTCGGGAAGACCGGTTTAGGTCAACGATCGATTCGTCCTGGGAACGATGATTTGTGCCTGTGTCTGACGGTCAATGGTTTCCTACGTGTTATAGCCCGAGGAAGAAGACACAGAAACACACATACTTGCGCTCTCTTCGAGATATTTCGCGGCTATTAATTTTATCCACGTTTGCGGATACCGTCATTCGCGGTGAAAGCGTTTTGCGCAATCAATCATTTAGCCATCAAGATGGAAAAAGAAACACAGAAATTTAAACATACATATATCAAGCATACATATATTTAGCGCTCTGATTCTTTTCACCGCGAGATGTGCTTTCTCATCGGCCGTGAAATCGGCAATATTTCTAAAACTATTAATTACTTAAAAAAAAATAGAAGAATAATTTTTCCATTAATTACGAACTAATTCCTGTTTTATTTCGAGATTATTCTCCTGAATAGCAAACTGTCGGGCGTTCTAAAATCAAACTCTCTGAAATACGGCGTTAAAAAATGAGACGGCGTTTAAAATCATTAATTTCCGTATTTAATTTGGTAGTAAAAGTGCACTCGTAACTTGTGCGACGCTACATCGCGCACATTTCAGATATTAGCACCTCGTGATATACGAGCTCGGCACAGTTGCTAACTGCGTGGCAGCAGTTCGCGAATAAATCCGTTGCAGGCGCGTGAGCAAAGATAGCGAATGCGGCACGGTTACGCCGCCGCCGCTGCCGCCGGTCGAGCGGTCGCACCGGCTGCAGTTTAAAGCCTGAATGAGAAAAGTTAGCGTGTGGTCCACATGCGCGCGATGAAGATAATAGGAGAGGGAAAATGACCGTAACGACCATTTAATGAACGGCGAAAACAGGAAAAGGGAAACGTATCGAACGCGCGGAAAAGAGGGAGAAAAAAAAGAATGGAAAACCCGGGTTCCCGGCGCGGGCGCTCTCGTTAGTTTTATGCGAAATTACTTTTTCGCCTTCAAACGTTGCCGTTATAGACTATCGATTCGTCGTGCGAGAGTTATGTTATATACAAATTTCATGCACGCGCACATCTTTCTCTCTTTCATCTAGCTTCTCTTCAAGCGTGTCCCTCGAATATAAATCAGCCGACAGTTATAGCCGCGGCGAAACGTCCGTTGTCTCAATTTTCACCAATTCGCTTTCTTCTCATTAGGCAAGCCTACTTAAAACGTGTGTCAAATGCGAATGGTACGACGGATTCTCTACTATTATTTTTAACGTGCTTGAGATTTATTGGACGCTCCCAATTTAACGTTTCACGACTGTTGAATTCAACGTTCGAAAAGTATTCGTTAAATTCTATGATCATAAGACAAGTACAGTTTATTGTATTTGTTTCATCTAAGATTGTCTCTGAATATTTATTCATATATTTTTCTCTCAAATAGACACTTTATGGTCAGGGATTATTGATCTCTAATATCTAATGCGAGAGATATTCATGCATTCTCCCTCGCAATTTTTTTGTTTCTGCTGCTGTAATCCAAGATAACGGCTACAATACTATAGATTTTCAGTACTGACAATTGCTGACAGTAAATATCGGAAATATCGGAATGCAGCCAACGAATGTCGAGTTTTTCAGAGCTTTTAACTGTGAGATTCTTTTAAAATTTAAATACATTCTATATTCATTGTTTGATTAATAAAGGATGATTATAGAGTTCTTGTGCAGCTTTAAACTTTCATAACTTCCTTTCTATATGTGATAAAATTAATCTGTAAGAATAATAAAGTTTTACATTTTAGGTTTACATTTCTTTTTGAAATTGTTACGTATAGGTGGGAAACAAATAAAATCAAACATATGTATGTATGTACATATTCGATTCATCTGTTCTCTGTCTGCTTGGCATTACTTCAAACGTTACGTGACTTCGTGAGAACATACGAAATTCTTTTGTGTGCTCTTGAGACGGTATACGTATTTTATCGCGCGCGACGCGGCGGAAAATCCTCCGATGCATCATCGATTTGCCGGATATATCGCATCGCATGCATATGCATGAGAAAATATTTTATTGCGTCGTCCACGGAATATCGATGCCGCGCTGATATAACAAATGATTGCTCGATCAGCACATGCGTCGCATTCACTGGCCCTCCCTGCAATCATCGTGTCGCGAAGCGCACCAGATGGGCGATATATGACGATATGCAGGGATTATTTTAACAATTCACGAGACGTTCGCGTTGCGTCGAAATACGCGACAATATTAGAGACACACCGCGCGAAAGATTGCATCTTTCTGTTAGTAGAATATTTGTACGCATCATAAATGCGTTTTAATATACGTCCAATTTCCCTGTAGTTGGTTTTTATGATTTTATGAAGCCTCCGGATTCGTCAAGTTAGTCAATATCACGAAAGCAACGAGTTAAATCCGCCAAAAAGTTGCCTCTTTTGAACGTTATAAATTAATGTATAACTTTCCCTCAAATATTTATTTTATGTGCTTATTCCGCGCGCGTAGGCTTAAGAAACTTACCCTTAAGACTTTCCTGAGAAATTTCCTGAGAGCTGCTAACGGTAAGAAGGAAACTATAGGCCTGTTTATATGTGTGAAAAATGGCACTTAATTCCTCTCTCTCTTGTATTTTTAAGAATATCTCCTGAATCAGTAATGACAGACACGCATCGATAATCATCGCCGAAATCAATTGCGGTTTATCGTTTCGACAGATCAAAGGAAACGGTGCGACATGTGTGTGACGTATTGTAACAAGTGTAACTGCCGTGTAGTCAATCAATACGCCTATTCCGACGGTCGTGCCATGTGCTCGTATCGCGTATGTTGATATGCACGATTATGGTTGCCGGCGGTATGCTTATCACTCGACGATTGCTCTGTGTTAATTTAGGCTTTAACAGTAATAGCATTGTCTGCCGATGATTGCCGGCGTCTTCGGCACGGCAAAGTAACATTATACATGCCGCGTGATACATTATAGCAGTATCATAAATATGGATACGTTTATACGTCGGCTTATCCGCTAATTACTGGTATACATCGCTTATATCTTCACCGACTGATGTAGATATATTATTTGTATATAGATAACGATTTACATCTATTTCTCTGATCTTTAAATACAACTTTTTATGACCCTAATACTATTTTTTTTTCGAGTGCCTGTGTAATGTTCGTATAAATAAATTAGCGTAACTGGCATCAACAATGCAATATGAAATACGATACGAGATACAGCTCATAAGCGAATTGCGCGGATTTTATTTAATTTATAAATATATCCAAATATATCCTATCGTTCGAACGTATATACGTAACGTTTATACGCGAGCCGCTGAATATTTTAACGAAACAATACGTTTCAACGTCGACTCCTATCAACTCCGCGTGTACATGGTGGAAGATTAAAACGGTAGCTCTCCTCCGGTCATCATTTGTATCTGTCGTATTATACGAAGATTATTTCGAGATTGAGTCTGGAAATGTCTATTGTTAGACTTCTTCGAGACTGAGGAATCATGTGAGAGATTTTCCATTATGTCAAAACTTCTTATATTTCGATTATAAGTTTGATTACAAAATACTTTTTTCTTAAAGGAGGAATAGGATGCTCATAAATATCAATTTCGATGTCGCTGTTCTTCTCTGGCGTGTGATTGTGAGTCTCTCTTACTGCGTCTTCCTCTTTTCCGACTTCGGGGACGCGTATAATGTACGCTCTTCTCCCAGCACGATCCAAAATAAAAGATCAATTTCCTTCTGGATACATAAATTCCTACAAAGAAATACGGCGAGTATTCTCCTCGAGCTACGTGACCCTTTTAGATAGACAAAAGATCTGAAAAAAATTCAGCGTGAACAAAAAGGCATCCGGAGCACGCGATTTTTGTGTGAGGTGATGGGAAAGCTTATTTCTGATATACGACGGCACTTTATAAACTCTGTTCTTTAGATGTGCGCGCATCAATATCAATATCGAGTCAATATCAAAAGACATATACACAATATATATGTATACATATATCTCGTATTAATTTGAAGATTTACATAGTTATGGAATATCTTAATTTATTCTTAAATATACTTAAAAGGAAAACACGATAAAAATGTATTATAAACGAAAAATGTCGCAGAAATAAAAAAAATACAACTATTTCTTATTAGAATAAACAAAAAATCCTAAGATAGCTCGTTAAATCTAGGCCACTATACTTTCTATCATTATCTCTTCTCACGATGGTCGACGTTTTAAAATCTAATTTTATATAAAGAGACAGCTTAAACCTCGTTTTCAGCTCGTTAAATCAGCAAATCCGGACGAACGATACGAATCCTCGACGACATGACGGTTGAATAAACCTTCGTTGAAAATGGAACTTCCTTATTCCACTGTAATTCAATCGCGTAGAGATTGCCGCCGCCAAACACGACGGTATACGCTGAATAAGGTAAAATCAGAAATGCGTAATCTCGTTTCGGCGAGGTAGTCTTAAGTGTACTGGCGTCGCCGCGCCGAGGCGAGTTCTTTGCCCGTCGGCGTCTTTAGCAGCGGGAATTCTCGCGAAGTCATTAATTTCACGTCGGGAAACAAATTACGAGAGAGTCATGAGACGAAAGTCCGGGAACTTGAACGCGTCGCGCCGCGACGATTAATCCTTCAAAATAACAGAAACGCGCGAATCGTCTGGCGCGGGCTGCATTGTGAGACCCGGATTTGAATTCACGATTTTCGCTCTCGCACGCTGAATCGGAATTTTCACCTTACTTGCTACACCACGCCGGTAATACCCACCGCCGCGCCGCAGAAAGCTTCGAGAAACTTTGAAAGCGTCATCCAAAATTCACTTGAAAGGATTTAAACCAGCTCTTTAAAGTGGTGGCTCTTTAATAATTTAAGAAGGCATACCTGCTTTTAGTTATTTAATTGTCGCCGTCGTGGTACTAATGCCACGGTATAAAGTATTATTTTAAAAAATATCACGTTAAAAACGATAGTTATAAGTATATTAGCTTTTCATAAAGATTAATTAAGAAAAAGAAGCAATAACACTTTCTGCAATTATTTTCTAAATTTTATAAAAATTTTATGTCGATATTTGGATATATATATATTTATACCTAAAACTATAATTCAACAATTGCAAAGGAAAAAACAGAAGACCTGTTACGGATACAAAGGATCTATTGATCTTATAGTTTTGTCTCAGAAAAGAGAGTTACTGGTTTCTTCTGGAATCTAAGAAAGTCTCAATACCTTTTATTATCGCAATATCGGTGACCGTTCCCAGTTCAAGGGTCGAAACTGGGCAGCCTGGCCCAATAGAGAGCAAAGAGTCCTCCCGTAAATTGCTCAAACCCGAAGAAATGCGTAAAATACTGCTACGAGCGTGTTATCGGGTGTTCGAGATTTACGACACATCTCCCGTTTCGTTCCCCGGGGCCCGGGGCTGATCGGCGCGGCGCCCGTTCTCCTCTTACTACCGCGGAAACTCGCAATAGCCGGACTCACGGTCGCAGCTGTCGATGGTATACGTCGAGCGAGAAGTGCGCGGTTAAAACGTCGCCTCTCCTTCTCCGGCATTTGTCACCCAGCGGCAGTTTATTTCATTGTCGCATATCGTGTTCGGTAAACTGTCTCGGCAGAACTGTCTCGAGTACGCAGCGTGTACGTACCGGCCAGAATCGTAGTCGCTATATCTACTGTCACAAGGAATTATACGATGAATTCAGAGTGGTTTTTTTTTTCGAACACACTTTTAATTAATTTGCTCACAAAGAGGGACTCTTTCTTCTCATATCGGTGCATCGTTAATAAACCTCGGTATCGCGTAAAAGGAGATCGTTTATTGAAATTAAGCGGATTCAGATTTGATAATCCAAACGCTTCTGCTAATCCGAGTACGGCTTAGCAGTCAATCAACTTGAATTATCGGGGGGTGCGAACCGTTGGGTGATACTATCGAGGATCGTCGTCGCGGCAATTTCCGGGGGATGCCTCGTAATGCCGTTACAATAACGTAACGCGGCCGGAATCCAAAAGGATTCGGTCGGACCTGACGCTTTGTCGAGGAACAACATATTGCTAAAGCTCGGCGATAACGTCAGCACAAGGCCAGCTTTATCGTGCTGTGCCGCTCGTGGCACGATGTCCCGTAATCTGCGACACGAGCTGCCGCCTGCCATAATTACTTTCCAGCGAATATTCCGCCGATGAAACGGATTGAGGGGGTTGCGCTGCCCCCAAAATGCTCTTAAGAGTCGCGGTTAATTATCGAGGATAGAGAGAAACTCCGGGAGAAAACGAGAGCTTCATTTTAATTTTCATTCTGCATGGGCAGAATGAAATTATTTCCTTCCCCTCTCATCCTTCGCAACCCGTCTGAATGATGCCGCGCTATTTATCTACATCGCTCTTCCGGCGCCGCCGCGGGGAATTAAAGGGATTTTAAGCGTAATTTATATAAGGTAACTTTACGGCACACTTTACATAATGCATATTGCACCGCGAAATTGTTTTCCGCTAGGTTACGAGGCTCTACATTTTTCACGAGATCGGATTAATCCCACCTGTCCCGGTCGGTGACGGCGAGTTTTGGAACGGTTTTAAGCACTCTCGTCTGGTAATGTAATATTTAGGTCCTAATTTGGTCCTAAGTGCTGCCGTCGAGTTTTATTTCAAGCTTTATTTATCCAATATGAATTTGTAATTTTTAAAGCCCGTTAAAATTCTCGCTTTTTGCTTATTACTGGTTTAGAAACAATGTATACCCACATACACACAAACTGGAGTTAAATACTCTGCGCGTATTAAATAAATATGTTTTACACGAATTAATACATATTCTTTAGTGATCAAATTGACATGCGGCACAGATTTATATAAATTTGTTTGCTAAAAATCTTTTGTCTGTTAATATATATTTAATATGTATATATATCTGCACCTTAGAGGCAACTAGTTTTCATCAAAATTAGAAGTAATACTTTTTCCAATATACTAGGAGTTTAATATGTATGATGAATTTTAATAATGCCCATTATTACTAGTTCCTAAGATACAATGTTCAGAAAAAATCGTATTGGAAATTTTCATAGAAATAATAAACTTTAAATTCTGTTTCCTCTACATTAATAATGGAGATACGATTCTTTACTAAAGTATAGATACATAATATATATACAAGGTTTGATTTAAAAAAAAAATACGTGCAATTTTTCTTTTTTTTTTTGGCTAAAGTTGCCTGATTAAAATTGGATTTTGTTTTGGTTAAAACACCTTTCTTTAACATATATTTACATTTGCAGCCATTTTTTATTTTTAGTTTGCATTTAACAGTCGATTACGTAAGCAGTATTTTTGCGTGCTCGACGTTTTACCATTTTCATTACGTCGGAAAAGACTGATGCGCGAATTTGCATAAAATTTTGTGTTAAAAACGAAATAAAAAGTGCTCTAACGTGGAGAAACAAAGGCTCAGGTGTCTCAATGGAAGCTGCCAAGTGAACTAAAACCGAAAAAAGCACGTCAAGTTAGATCAAATGTTAAGGTCTTTCTTACTGTATTGTTTTGTTTCGATTACCGCGATATTGTGTTTCATATATTCTTGTCATATGGTACTACGGTCAACAAAGAGTACTATTTGGGTGTCATGCGTCGTTTGCGTGAAAAAATTCGTGAAAAACGACCAGATTTGTGGAGAGACAATTCGTGGAAATTGCACCATGACGATGCACTAGTGCACGCTTTATTGCTTTGTTCAAGAGTTTTTGGCAAAAAATAACATCGTAATGATCCCGCAGTCACCGTATTTGTCAGATTTGGCCCTTCTCTTTCCAAGAATGAAAAAAATCATGAAAGGACAAGGTTTTGAGAAGGTTTGCGTTATATCCAATGGGGATTACTTTGAAAGCGACAATATTAATATCGATGAATAAAGACATACTATTTTAAAAAGATAAAATATATATATATATATATATATATATATATATAATACAATAATTAAACTCCCAATTTTATATATAGATACAAGATTTGATTAAAAAATACGTGCACTTTTTATCTTTTTAAAATAGTATGTTTTTATTCATCGATATTAATATTGTCGCTTTCAATAATTAATTCAATATACATATATATTTTAATATATTAAAAAATATATATTTTAATATATTAAAATATATATATTTTAATATATTAAAATATATATATCAATATTTGTGTATATAAGATCTTAGGAGATACATTCTCTATAATAATTCCTTCCGTGAAATGATACTTCCGTAGAATATATTTTAGAAGCCGAGTTTTATAAGTAAAGTATATTCCACTATCATTGTCTCGAGGATGTGCTCGTTTGTCTGCGGCTTATTAGTGCGCTTTCCCTTTGCTTATCTCTTTGCCTCCTTTATGGTTGCGCTTTTTATCTTGTGCACAAATAGGTACAAACGAGTGCTAGAGCGAGTTCATTTCCGGTTTTCACAAATACTTTTGCACGAGTCTGCGTTACTTTTTCATTCACTGCGATTCGCGAGAGCGAGCAAGCGAGCGAGCGGGAGAGAGAGAATTCCCAAAAAATCGTATGGTGACCTCAGGGTAAACGATGATTTTCTGCTAATTGGTTTTGGTGCGTATGTTATTTATGATGTTACGAATGCGCGGAATTACTGGTGAAATCGCACAAAGGTGCGTTTTTTTACGTGTAAAGTGTTCTTTTGTGGAATTCCGTTATAATATAAAATTGTTTCCACACGCGAAATTCTATTGACAGCGCTATGAAAAAGCTAACGTAAATATATTACACGGATTATTTATGCCAAAAATAACGTAATCTCTCTCAAAAATTGTTATTTTTTCTTAAAGAAAATTGAAATAAAATACATATATAAATAATTAAATTACAAGGAAAACGCCATAATCTGTCAGGATATGATCTTGATTGTCTAAGCTATAATATTATTTTTGAGTAAATTTTACGTATAATTCTTCGCCTTGGTGAAGAACATTATTTCTAATTTCCTTGTACATGTTATAGTATAATTAAATTGATATCAATTTAATTATGTGATATTGTGTTCTAGCTTTGGTTAAAACTGCGTTATGTCCGAAAGTAACGGTGGTTTGCCAAGGGGAAGAATTGTACGTAAAATTTACTAAAAAATTTATTATAGGCAATCAAGATCCTGATCGATTACGGCGTTTTTTTTGTAATTTGATTGTGTATTATGTGTACGATCATACACGATGTGTATTTTCACTTATTTATTACATATATAAATAACATATTACCATGAATTATTGCAACTATTTTCGTAAGATCTTTTTAAAACGTAGAAAATATATTTTTCAAGATATCGTCAACAAACAAACAATACCGCCTATGTGACAATTAGTAAAGTTTTCAGGAGAGACAAAAAAATTGTGTCAAAAGTAAAATATGCAATGACTATCTATATAATTTCTTGAATGAATATTGAAACTCCTCTGTAAATAATATGTATTCATGAAACTTGTTGGCCCAAACCCTGTGGAATGATGATACGAAACAATCAAAGTAAAAAAGTGCATTTGCAGGAAACTGTCACATACGCGGTATTGTTTATTCATCGGACGATATGTTGATATAATAAAATTTTGTTTTATATACATTTTTATTTCAACTAAAACTAAAAAACGTATACTTATGTATAAAACATTCGAAAGGATTCCTTCACAAAATTAATTTGCATTTGATGAGTAAATAGATGCGTTTGATATTTGTTCGTTCGCGAGAGAAAGAAAAAGCTGACTTTACGCTTTTTGGAAACGGTTCCTTCAACAGCGGATACAAAAATGTATTCGTCACCGTCGTTGGCATACCTGCACGTTTATTTCGAGTGGGTGTATTGTGTTAACCATGTCGGAAAGAGTTACATCTCAATCTTCTTGCGACAGTTTTTCACGTTGCAATTCCGTTTACATGGCTGAAGCGGTACTCGGCATGATGATGCAGTGAAAAATGAAGCTACTGAAGAGCTGTTGACTGTTGAGCATCAAACGGAGAATTTCTTTAGCGATGTGCGGGAAAATAAACGTATTCTCGAGTGGCGAAATTGCGCCTCAAAGTAAGTGCCATTTAATTTCTGACGATTTATTTTGAGTACGTAAATTCTCTGACGGTCTGACTCACCTTTGATATTCGTTTGTACAGAGACCGCAATCTTGCGATTTCAATTTTTTTTTCTTACGAGAGTGATTATGCCAATTTAAATTAATTTTCAGGTTTTGCAATGAAATTATCAGATGTCATTGTTCTAAATCCAAATCAAATTTTCTTCATAATTTCAACATAATATCGGTTAAACATTGTACTTAAATATTCTTTTCTACGAAAAAGAGTCGATTCTGAATTCACAGGATTTATTATTGGAAATTGGAAGACTAAGATTGTGGATTCTCTATTAGGGATATTCTTGTACGCTGCTTATGTTATTTCATGCGTATTAATTCAGAACTCGCTGGATTATCGGCAGTTGTCGTCTATTAATGATGGCACTTGTTGGCTTCGCTGTTGGTCCGGAATCGATTTCCGGGAGTTCTTGTCGACGAATTCGCGCATCACGTCGACAAGCCACTCACTGATACCTCTCATCATCGCGAACTGATTCCACGGAGTTAATAGGCAGGATCATTTTACGCCCGAAGGGGTGAAATTCAATCAACGCTTCTCAAGTCTGACGTTAAATCTAATGAAGGAGCGGCAATAAACATTCTCCAATTTCGCTTCGAAGAATCACGTTATCCTTTATCATTACGTAACTTAGATTATCTTTCATATTGAAAAATTAATACAATTTTATGCTTCATTTCGCCGTGCATTTGGTTTGTTAAAGTAAGGCTCGCGCGACACGATTATAACATAGCGTTATCGGAATATTATTTTAAACCGCGACGCTTTTAATGCCGCGCGATTTATTATCACCTGCGGCGCGACGCAATAATCGAAATCCGATTTTATGTCCACTTGCTTATCGCGCGTGAGCGCGGGGGAGAGCGGGGCGAGGCGGGGGCGAGGCGGGGGCGAGGCGGGGGCGACAGATTAGGATGCGCGGGGGATTTTCGCGGGCTTTAAACGCGGCGAAATTGAGAAATTTCCGTTATGCTCGTCACGAATACGCGCGGCGATCATTGTGTCGCGGTGTAGCGTGGGTGCGCGAATATATACGGCGGCATAATTCAAACATCTCGTTACACACGCTCGCCCATGTATTATGCCGATACGCGAATTGATTTTCAATATCTAGCGTGCGAAGCCGCGGCTAAGCCAAAACCCGCCTTCGCACACGCGCCGGAATTATGAATCTTAATATATCGGCCTGCCATCGCGTGTGTGTATCATATCCTACCTACTTCTATATATTTTCTATACCGTGCACGATCATACTCCCCGGGAAATGGGGGTTTGCATGGAAACGACCGTTCTCGTTTTAAGAGGATCGCCGTGATTTCTGAGCAAGTTAGCATAATCGAAGTCGTATTTCTTTGCACATTATTGAATTCCACGAAGAATACTCTACAACGCAATAGCAGCATTGTCTTGGATCTCTCTCAATCAATCCTCAGGATTTAATAAAGTTTCTGTCGAAATAATCTCTTGTTGAAGTATTATGCTGCAAATATTATATTATTTTACGAGAGCCATGTGTCGTCGCGTGTAATTTTAGCAAGATCGAAATACTTATCGTTAGAATGTCCGAAACGCAATTATCCGCGGACGATTTCAATCATTCTCCGTGGTTATCCGTGGCACGGCAGGAATTGCTTTCTTCATATAAACGTACATTCTCGCCGTTTTCAGAAAAGCACGACCGCGGAAGACAATAGTCGGGTAAGAAACGCGGTAAGTCACATTTAGCCGGTGAAATAACACAACGAGCTTGTCGACTATATCTGAACTCGTTCAAACAGCTGAACGCTCAATGGTAATCCCACGGATAAATTGGACGTTAAAAGAAATTGTTGCGTAGGAAGTAACGGAGAGCGCGCTTGTTACGTACGCCATAAATAACGAAGAATGTCGGAAACAAGAATTTTATGTGACGCGTTTTCTCTCTCTCTCGGTTGAGAGCACCTCGAAAAGGGGGATCGTATCGAAAAACCATCGGTAAATCGTCCTAGGATTTCCTGTGAATCCCCGCGCACGCCTTACGTTCTCCTCGAGAGCCGATGATTAATTGTCCAATTTATAATAAATAAGACACCGATTGCGATCTCTGCAGTAACGTATATTTGCTTTATAGATGATTGCGAACAGCAGGTAAACGGTACTTTCGAGGAGGAAAAAGTAGAGAGGCGAAGTCGGTTGAATGATGCTATTTGGGGCTCTCGGTTGCCTTGCCCATCAAACGTGTAATCCTTTGAAAGTCCCTTTTCGTTCTTTTTCGACGGCGCGGCACAACTGGACCTAACCGGTTGTTATTGAAAGTTCATATCACAATCAATAACTTCGTTGGGAGAGCGATTCAAGAGCGGAAAAAACGTGGGCGCTCATAATTCCACCTTTTCATTTTAATCAGCTGTTTTTTCAATATCTCGAAAATAATACGTGGGCGGAATATGTCAATAATAACAATCCGCCAACCACAGCAGTAATGTAAACAAAAGCATCTACATAAAACACAATACTACAACATTTTTTTTAAATCTTTCTGAAAACATATACCTATATATGGATATATCGATTTTATATTTTATAAATCGTAGGAGCGTAATATGTTTGCAAATAGATTTTAAATATGGATCTTTATTCATTAAATTTTGTGCGATCGACACTCCGCTTTTGCGCTTAGTGAGAGGGTATGGTATTTCCTTTTTTACAACGCTTAAATGCAAAACGATGTAATTCATTATGCGGGCAAATACAAAATGATCACGCCATTAGCGAGAAAAGAAGAGAGAACAGGAGGAGGAGGAGGAGAAGCTGTCGTACCCGTGAATCTAAAAACTTAATTGCAGCGCGCCATTAAGCGAGGGTAGCAGATTTCGTGGGATAAGTGGAAAATGTCGACGTTCGGTCAGACGACGAGAACGGAATTGTCTATGCGACGAAAGATCGCGATGAAAAAGTCGTTAGAGGAAGGAGCTCTTTTTTTATCAGTTTTTTTTTTCTGAGCACGTATTATGACTGTGTCATCGATCTAGTGCGACATGATTGGATAATGAGAAGTTGAGACGAGGACACGGGAAAGTATGAAGAGGACACGAAACCGTAAGCCATGCTAATGATGATGAAGTTAGAGCACGGTCTCATAATACCCCGAAGCCTGTCAGGGAGGATTTTAAGGTCTGCCACGATAATGAAAGTGTCTAGGTATTGCAGTAAATTATCTAAATGAACATCTGTCTTCAAAGGATGAAAGAAGTTAAACTAAACTTCGTGCTCGGCATCGATGATGAAGGCAGCCTCTGCATCTGCAGACTCCCGATTCACCTCTAAAGCGATAAATTCAATCAATATAAAGCGCGAGTATTTAATTTACATAACCGTAATTATGTAATCAAATTATAATAATATATCACAAACATAAATATGGTTTCTTTTCTATTTCTCGTAACTTAGACACATCAAAATTAAATAAGATCATTTCTTCTTTTATTAACATTAAAACTGTATTAAAATGTCTTTTTTTTTAAATCAGTTTAATATACATAGGTTTGTAATAAACGTTACATTGTTACAAGTTGTTTAATATAATTACATACTGTTTGTTTCATACATGAATATCAGCTACGACATCCAATATTAATTTAGCCGATAATAAAATCCAAATATTAATTTAATCGAAGCAGCTGCAGCGGACGCTTTAATAAAATCAATTCCACAGTTTATCCTGAGCAAATAGTCCCATGTGTCCTTCCGACGTGACTCTTATCATGGTTGCTTCAGGCAATCATACCGAGGCAAATGTCTTCTCTCAAAGATTGATTGATCCAGTCTTTGCGTTAGGCTCGAGTTCCAATCAAGGAGAACATCATTCGTCATTCGATACTGTGCGACGATTGAGAGATTTGAAAAGATCCAGCGTTAAGATTTATCGTTTCTCTCGCAAGACGTATCATTTTAGTGTCTATCGATATAATTGCTCGCAAACAATTAATCTTTTACTTTATCTTATCAACATACAAAGACTTGCAGCAAATATATGCTTGTAATTAAAAATATGATTTTCTCACAAAATATTTTTCAATTATGTATATGCTTTATCCGCGTGTGCAGGCACGTAATACATCTCGGCTGATATTTTTCGAGATATTCGACGTCTGAATCTTCGTATATGAGATAGTGTCATGCGGCAAAGTCTTTCGACGGAAAGGAGAACTGGAGGTTGTGAATACTTTACGCGGTATGTAATCCTCTTTACCCGCCATTCTAGATGGAATCGCGCAGCGTACCTGGAATCTTTAACCGCTATATCTAGTATAACTGTATCGAGATTCTATCAAAATTCCGCGCATACCGTTCTAAGATACCGTCGAATTAAGTTCCTCGATGAATTTCGGTATGAAACACGCATTGTGCGATTGTACTTTCCAATTTTCTACGTTACAATTTTGCGTCCGCCGCTACTTCAGAATTTATTACCTCGTGTAAATCGAAAAATTGCCGTGAAAGACTTATTGGAAAGCACACACGCTTCGATGCGCGTAAATTTAATGTTCGAAATTGTACATTTCTGTATTTTTATAATCTTATTTTCGAAAAAGTATTTCGTTTTAATCTTTCTTTTAACATACAAAAAGTATACGAGTAAAATGGAAAAGCACGGAAAAATATATTGACAATTTTGACTACGCCTATTGTACCTAAAATTGTAATTTATAATATTGCAAAAATAAACATGACTGACACTCCCTAGTTCTATAATTCAAATATTTCTTGGACTCTGTTTCGTTCGATAAGCTCGTCGATATACGTTCAAAAACGACCATAAAAATAAAGTAACGCATCAGATATAACGAGATACGAGATAATGGAAAAATGTTGTGAACAAATGCCGACGAGTTTTGATGAGTTCAGATACGATTTTTTGCATTCGAGTACGAAGTTGTAAGGAATATGGATTTTTTCCCCCGATCTCTCGTGCGAGTAACAGCGATTTATTCGATCGTGAATGTAACTATCATAGAAATTGGTTTGAGTGACGGTTCCAAACGGTATTCCGAAATTCCGCGCGTCTTTTTCATCACACATGCGGTATAGGTTTATATCGCGTTGGCTCTCTGAATACTTCGAAACGCGCGGCATAATGACGTGCAGTTTTGACGTTGTATTTCCGACCCAAGCAAGTGGAGATCTCTCCACATTTAGGAAATAGCATCGTATATATCTCAAAAGCATCGCGAATATTTACGCTCTCTTGGACAAGCTTGCCGCGGAAATGCAGCGCGGGAACGTTGCAGCTAGTTCGCCGGCTAGACACCGAATTTTCGTATGGTTTTGAATAACCGAGACACGAGTGAGATACTTTTAACAATTGCATTATTAATCCATACGCGTACATACGTCTCTCTGCTTTCCTGGAATTTATCGCGCGCTTCAATGTATCTATATTTTTCAGCATCGCGTATTAAAAGTTTGCGGCAAATAACCATTTCGACGAATAGCCATGCATTCTCACGGGATGCGCCGCGAGGAAAAAAGTTCGTTCGTAACTATAAAGAAGTTCATCGCTATAAAAAATAAGGTCGAGGCGCTCTGGCGCACCCTTCATAACGGTCGGAAACTTTCACGCTGATTTTGATCCGACTCTCGGCCGACCCGTCGCTCATCAATTATTTTCCACCGGCTGTTTTTTTTTTTTTTTTTTTTTTTTTTTTTTTTAATGCTAGTCACCGAAACGACGTCCCCGGACTCCTGAGAAATTGGGATCTATCGCGGCACCCCTTTTCCGAGCATTATCTTGCGGGACTTTATTTCTCAAAGCCAAGCCCTTCCTACCTTCTCGAATGAGGGACGTGATGATTCGCCGATGACATACTACATTATCCCACGATAACAGGAATTTCGCGGGCGCGTTCTATTTGACTCTTTCTCGTGACCTGTTATCGTTTTCGATTATCATCGGCTGTCATTGCATTTCCGCAACTTCGTATTTTAAATGCAAAATCACAAACGTATATATACCATTAATCAATAAAAAATATCATTAACAAATTAACTTTTTTCATTTTCCTGAAAAAGTATATTTCTATATACGTATCTTTCTGCTTTTCAACTACAGAGTAAACGGATTAACGTTACATCCTTATTAAAAAAAAAAAATAATTGTTTTATAAATATAAACAGATCTAAAAAATAAAGTTAATCCTGTGGCGTTACGCCAGTCATTACACAAAGTAAGGAATTTTTTAATTAAATTACGCAATATAGAAGAGCGTAGTGAGGATTAGACGACAAAATGACATGAAATTTGGTTTGACGAAAATATATTAAAATTCTTAACATATGAGCACACTGCTTTCTTTTTGTACTGTCCACAAAAATTTTTGACAGAGCAACTAATAAATTTGTCGTAAAATATATAAAGATCCGTTCTTGAAATATAAATCTGTAAATGTGTATAAAAATATCTAAGCATTACTATAGATTAATTTAGTTACACTGTAACTTTTGAAAAATTTAATTTACTCATCGATTCTACTCGTAAAGATGAAATAACTAATTGCAGTCGAGTTGTTCGATCGCAATTATTTGATCTCTAACAGGAACTCAGATTGCAACGTAATAAATAATACAATCAAATGTAAAGGACAATCATGTGGAAATATTACATGTGTGTATGTAAAATATATTACAAATAAATTTCAATAGGTGATAATAATAATAATAATATATAATAATAAAATATTTAAATTCAAATAATAATATCTCGAGCGTATGGCGTAATACATCGCTAATCGTTCCATCCCTGCTTCATTAATGCGCGAATGATATTACATTACACCACCGGCGAGATCAAAATACGTTATTTTATCTCTCGTGCTCCATAGGGCGATATATACGATGTGTTAACTGCAACTGCAACAGAGTGCAAATGTTCCCACAAGAGAATTCGATCTTCCTACCCCGATGGCTACATGCAAAATTCCGTTTTCTGGACAGATACGCTTTTTAATGATAAACGGGAGTTACCGCGTGCATGGACTCGGAGATTAAATTATCTCGCGATCGCGGATTCTGTACCGATATACGTGCATTACTTTTTCAAGGAACGAGATCTCCCGCGGGAAAACTATTCGAAACCTTCCGCTTGCTTTTCGCGATCTGACGAATTTTTAATATCTCACGCGCGCGAAGAAACTTCTTATGTCACTGCGATCGGTGTCACTCGGGGCGAAAGATGATATGATTGCGAGCAAAAGTTATATACGCGCTATCGTTCCAACTTATGCTTTTCAACTGCCGTTACAACAAAAGCAGCTGCCGGATCTATGTCGATAAGGATTTATATTCAGGAAATGCGGACGTCACGTTTTTTTTTTACAATTAGACTGCATTACACACAAGAGAGCACCTAATTAATAAATATGTACATAAATTCACCTCACACGAATAAATATTTAAATTCGCTAACATATATGAGAGAGCACCTAATATGAGTAAATTATTAAATTCATATAGTATGAAAGCACGCGGATATGAATAAATTATTAAATGTCATAGC
>JASTWL010001309.1:0-44343 GCA_035220575.1 Temnothorax rugatulus | reverse complement strand
AACTACATGGGCTTCCTATTCAGGACTAAACTAAACGTTTGAGCCATCTCAACAAACCGAATCAATATTAGCAAAGTAGGCCTAAATCTGTCAATATTGAAATAATGCAAAAATGACAAAAGCAACTCATACAGGCCTTTTATTTGGGTCCCAACGAACTTAATAATCTCAAATTATCAAATAATTAGGCATAGAACAAAAGAATTCTTTACTACTCCATTTCTTTACAAATCAGTTAATAACTCACCTTAACATAAATGAATTTAACATAGCTTTTTGGACATTTTCATTTATATCGTCATAAGGCAAAGTTTTGCTTATTATTTTTATGGAAATAAAAGTACTGAAACTTCTATGTAACCAAAATTATCATAATTTTTACAAGTACCTAAATGTCCTGCCCAGCTTTGTGATATATTTTCAGCAAGCCCAAAAACGATAGAAGAAACATCGCCGCTCAATAGGGTCGGCGAAATAAATGTCACGCACGGACATTCTATTTGGATATGGGCGATACTTGGTAGAAGCACAAATATATTATATGTTCCTAAAAATATTCCAAATATAAAATTTATTAATTTATATATTTAATAAATTATTAATAATTTAGTTAATTACCCCAAAAATAGGGGCCACATAAATCTTGGGCCGTTTTTAACATATTAGGAATTTGTGGTATTAGGAAGGCTGTGGTAACCTCATCAAGTTTAAAATTGTTTTCCGCGTATATCGAAATATTCCTATGAATGGTTTTTTCTTGCAATAAACCTGCAGCGATAATCACTGCATATGACGGTTTTTTTTTTTTTTTTTTTGTAAATTTATATTTTGTTAAATTATCTGTGTAGTTATTTGTGGTTTGTAAATGTAATGCAGACATTACAACTTTGTTCCTAAAAATATTCCAAATATAAAATTTATTAATTTATATATTTTATAAATTATTAATAATTTAGTTAATTACCCCAAACGTAGGGGCCACATAAATCTTGGGCCGTTTTTAACATATTAGGAATTTGTGGTATTAGGAAGGCTGTGGTAACCTCATCAAGTTTAAAATTGTTTTCCGCGTATATCGAAATATTCCTATGAATGGTTTTTTCTTGCAATAAACCTGCAGCGATAATCACTGCATTTGACGGTTTTTTTTTTTTTTTTTTTTTTTTGAGTAAATTCATATTTTGTTAAATTATCTGTGTAGTTATTTGTGGTTTGTAAATGTAATGCAGACATTACAACTTTGTAGCTTAGTGGTACAGTAATCTAAAAAAAAAAAAAAAAATATACGAAATTATAAAACACTAATGCAGTCCATCTCGTCGCAAATTTTTAATTACTTTTATCAATAATGTCAGTAGTAATTAATCAAATATCATTGATTTTATGTAATCAAATAAATGTTGGGAGCATGCAAATGCTCCATCTTTTCCATTTTGTTCACAGTCAGATTTTCGGATTTATATAGGCGTTTTAAAAATTCTATTTTCCATGTATCGAAAAGTATTTGCATCCACAAATACATGAGATATATCATCGGCATTGACATCCCATATTATCAACTTTGTTACAAATTCGGCACAGTCTTGTGCTAATCTGCTTGATAAGTTATTTGGAACTTGTACCAATTCTCAATTTTCTATACAATTTTCTATACGTTTTTTGCATTCACAAATAAATCACCATCCCGTAAATCGGCATCCCGTATTATAAAATTTGTTGCGAGTTCGGCACAGCTTTGTGCCAAACTGCTCAATAAGTAGTGCTCGGTACTTGTCTCAATTCTCCGGTGTAACATAAAATTGGATAACAAGAATCACCTAATTTATCACCTAAAAACAACATAAAAATTATTATTTTCAATGCAAAAAAGTTAATACTTTAATATCGTAGTTTAAAATATCGTTGTATAAAAATTGTGTTACCTCATTTGATTATAAAAGTATCTTGTCAGGTATTCCAACCAAGTTCCTGTATTTATATGTTTGTTTCCAAAATTATGAAAATATGATTTAATAAATATTTCGAACACTGCTGGTCCTCCTAATTTCCCCTCTAGTTCGTCCAAGTGGTGGCAAATACTTTGTTCACCTAGGATTTTAAATATAATAACAAAAGAATATTTTTCGGTCATTATTAGACGCTTTTATTCCCAGTTTAAGAGATCTTTAAATATAGTACATGTGTACTTTGGTGTAGAAAAAATGGTGACGAATTCAAAGGCAAAATCAACTACACGTTCCCATCAATTTTTTATACCCAAACGTATCCAACGGAACCTGAAAAATAGATGCGTGTTACATTACTCAAATGTAAACTAGTATCTGACCGCGGATACCCATATTTACCGTATTTCAACATTGTGCAGTTCATGAAACTTATAAACGTCTGACATTATTTGCAGTTTAGTTACAGTCAGATACTCAGATTCATATAATTCTTTCAAAAATTTAATTTTCCATATATCAATAAATGATTTAGCAGCCAGAAGTTCGTTATCAGATCTAATAGCATTCTCATCGTATGTAACCCAATTTTTTACGTATTCAGAACATTCTCGTTCCAACCAACTTGACAAATTATGTGGCATTTCTATTATGTTACTCGAGAAAAAAGAATCCTGAAGACAAGAATTTATAACCTAAAAGCAACAAAAAATCATTTTTAATGTAAACAAAAATGTTAATATATTATTAAATTGTTAATATATTAATATCATAGTTTACTTGTAAATTTTCTTACCTCATTTTTATCACTAAAATGAGTTAAGAGGCATGATTTGAAACTATTGGTATCTATAATGTATTGAAATTTATAAAAACATGACCATAAAAATGATTTAAACGGTACGAGTTCCACTTTACGCTCTACATCTTCGAGCAATGAACAACCATTTCATATGGGACATATTGTTCAACATGATTAGGAGAAATGTTATCTAAATTATAAAGTATTAAACTTCTTAATTCATTTGTTTCTTGATTCTTTCTAATCTGTAATACAATTTTTTTGTATTAATTGTGTGTATAATACAAAATATTGTTATCCCAAGTAGCAAAGTGACGTTAAATGACGTCTTAATAACGTCTTAATGACGTCTATGACGTCATAGACGTCATTAAGACGTCTTTAGAGACGTCATCTTTGCTACTTGGGATCTGGCATCTTCGACATTATTTATTACTGTATTTGATTTATCGAATTAAAAAGTTAATATTTTACCTTTTTTATTAATTTTTGTTCTTTTTTTATGTTTAAAAATTCTTTTGTTTTTAAATCAATTGCTGGCATTTGGTTTATAATTTTTTTGTATATAAATATACCCATGCTTTTAATTATCCACATATGATTAAAGTTTAAAATAGTAAAAAAATATTGTGCGCATGTATTTGCAATTTTTCTCGCAAATAATTTTGTTTGAAATGATAAATCTCCGAAAATTAAATGCGATGGAACAAATATAACATTTGGATATACAACAGTTAATTTTTATACACAAACGTATCCAACGGAACCTGAAAAATAGATGCGTGTTACATTACGCAAAAATGTTAATATATTATTAAATTGTTAATATATTAATATCATAGTTTACTTGTAAATTTTTTTACCTCATTTTTATCACTAAAATGAGTTAACAGTGATGTAAAATGTGAACTATACAGTCTGACCGCGGATACTCATACTTGGAGCTAATGGAACTGATAAAACGCTGCTATGTTTTCCATTTTTTTTTTTGCGGTCAGATTTTCAGCTGATTTATATAGGCATTTTAAGAGCTCAATTTTCCATACATCGTTTTTTGCATTCACAAATAAATCACCATCCCGTAAATCGGCATCCCGTATTATAAAATTTGTTGCGAGTTCGGCACAGTTTTGTGGCAAACTGCTCAATAAGTGCTCGGTACTTGTCTCAATTCTCTGGTGTAACATAAAATTGGGTAACAAGAATCACCTAATTTATCACCTAAAAACAACATAAAAATTATTATTTTCAATGCAAAAAAAAGTTAATACTTTAATATCGTAGTTTAAAATATCGTTGTATAAAAATTGTGTTACCTCATTTTGATTATAAAAGTATCTTGTCAGGTATTCCAACCAAGTTCTGGTGTTTATACTTCTGTTTTCAAAATTACGAAAATATGATTTAATAAATGGTTCAAAAATTGCTGGTCCTCCTAATTTCCCCTCTAGTTCGTCCAAGTGGAGGCATCCTAATTCATATGGTACACATTTGCCATAATTGTTTGGGCTAATCCGGTCCAAGTTGATTGTTATTAAACGGTTTAATTTTCCGGTTTTAAACTATAAAACAATTTTATAAATACCACAGTGTGTGTATGTGTGTGAGTACGTATTAATTGTGTGTATAATACAAAATATTGGTATCTGGCATCTTATTCGACATTATTCATTACTCTATTTGCGTAATCTATTTATGTAATCAAAGTTAATACTTTATTTTTTTTATTAATTTGCGTTTTATTCTGTTCCTAAAAATTCCTTTGTTTCCATATCAACATTCATCTCGTTTATTATTTTGCTTTCTCATAGAGGAAGCTTTGTGATGGTGAAAAAATTTTTTTCGAGATTTTGATGGAAATAGGTTTAGAATGTTCCAAAATGTCGAGAAATCATATTAGTAAAAAATGTCCGGAAGTGTGTGTGTGTGTGTGTGTGTGTGTGTGTGTGTGTGTGTGTGTGCGCGCGCGCGCGCGCGCGCGCGGATTTTTTGTACACGCATCTACTTCTACAATTTTTTAGATACCGATGCATTTTTTTTTAATCGATAGAGTATCATAGAAAGTATGTTCTCCTCTAATTTTATTAAAATCTGTCGATCGGTATGGATTTTAAGGGGATTTTCATTTTTTAGAAAAGTGTGTTTTACGCTGTAGCTTTCTCAATATTTGAGATATCGATCTATTTCTAATTCTATTATATTCTTCAGTTTTTTCTACCCCTATTTCATATATAATTTTGTAAGATTTGGATAATCAGTTCTTGAGTTACAGACATTTGAAATTTTGGAGAATCCGTATGTACATAGAAGCTTTATAAAGTTTGGTCTAATCAACCAAATTTTAAAAGAATTATATATGAAATAGGAGTAGAAAAGATCTGAAGAATATAATAGAATTAAAAATAGACCGATATCTAAAATATTGAGAAAATCTAGACAATTAAGTCAATTAAGGAAATTTATTATTTCTTAATTTAATTAATAAAAGCAATTTTTTATATATTTAACAAATTATACTTTATTTATTAAAATGTATGCACCAGATTCTAAAGTCCAATAGGATGACACCCAGGAGAAAATAAATAATTAGGTTGGTGTTGAATTTAGCAAGAATCGGTGAAGGGATTACCGATTTCTGGCTATTTTTAGAAATGTCCGTGGTTGCTTTAACTTTCGTAAATTTTTTTTGTAATAGTATAATAAATAATAGTATAACAAATATTAGTCACAATAAAGCTTATCACAATAAAAAAAAAAAAATGTGCAAGTAGAAACTTGCACATTGCTTCCTCATAGTTATTAAGTGTGCAAGTAGAAACCTGCACATTGCTTTTTCATAGTTGTTAAGTGTGCAAGTAGAAATTTGCACAGTGCTTTCTTATAGTTTTTAAGTGTGCAAGTAGAAACTTGCACATTGCTTCTTCATAATTTTTAAGTGTGCAAGTAAAAACTTGCACATTGCTTCCTCATAATTTTTAAGTGTGCAAGTAGAAACCTGCACATTGCTTCCTCATAGTTTTTAAGTGTGCAAGTAAAACCTTCGCTCACAAAGCTTTCCTCTATAAGGAAGCCAAACAAATAAATACTTAATAATACATCGAATAAAATAAAAGCTTCCTCATAGAGGAGCTTTGTGAGCGAAGGTTTCTACTTGCACACTTAAAAACTATGAAGGAAGCACTGTGCAAGGTTCTACTTGCACACTTAATTTTTTATAAATGAACATTGCTAAACTCTTGTTTAACCACATGTGGTTATAATTAATGCTCGTAACGTATTGCGAGCATGTGAACGAATAAGAACGAATAAACGTATAAGCGTATAAGCGTAAACATATAAGCGAGCGAGCGAGAGAGCGAGAGAGCGAAAGATCGATGCCAGGGCGGGATAGGAAGCACGAGTAATGTACAGGGTTGGGTACGTCCCTTCAAAACGCCAATTGTAAAGGTTTGGGTACGTTCCTTAAAAACGCCCGTTAAGGCCCCTTCGGGGCATAATAAAGTACTTGTTCTATTCTATTCTATTCTATTCTATTCTATTTATCTATTTAACTGTAACTTTACCTTGGAGCAGTGATCGGCAAAAAAATTTTTTTCGATATTTATTTTTTTTTTTTTTTTTATAACGATTAATATAATAAACTATTATTTTAATTTTTTTATGGAAAAGAATTTTTTTATTTATTTTTAAATTTTTAAAAATTTAATATTTAAAAATAAAGAAAATATAAATTTTATGAAAATTATTATTTAATAAAAAATAATTACAATTTTCTAACAATTGAAAATGGAATAAACTTTAATTGCTAAATATTCGAAAATTTAGTTTCAACACAACATAAAATAGTAGATATTATAAAATTTGCAATTTTTCTGTAAAATATTTTTTATTAGTTGAATATTTAGTAATTAACAATTATAATATTTCTAAGTATTTGGATATTTAGTAATTAGATATTACAATATTTCTAATTAGTTTGATATTTAGTAATTAGTTACGATAATACTTTTAAATATTTAGATATTTACATCGTAAAAAAAGCGGCATAAATTACGAAGGGCATAATATCAGTGTAGAAAGATGGAAATGTCGGATAAATGACATTAATGAGGACTATAATAGTAGAAATGTGTATATAATAAAAAAAATATATTAATTGTTCACATATCATGCACTCGCATACAAAATGTGGGTATATAGTGGAGAGGGGGCAAAACGGACTTTCTAAAACTTTTGATGACTCAAAATCTTGGAGGCAAAATGGATTCCCTGAAGTTTTTGTAGATTAGAAGTTTTGGAAGTAAAATGAACCTCCTAAAAGTTTTGATAAAGATGTAAAAATAATTGAGGGCAAAATGGACTTCTCAAATTTTCTACGTCTTAAAATAATTGGAGAAAAAATGGGCCTCCTAAAATTCTAAGTTTTTAATGAATCTATTTTATTCCACATTTGAATTTTTTGTGATGAATAAATTTATACTATTACTTAACGGATAAAATAAAAGTAAGTAATTAAAAATAAATGTCAATTTTTTTAGGGGGCCCATTTTGTCCCGAATTTATTGATACCAAATACATATCCAGGGACTAAAAGAAAAGTAAAACGAGTAAAAAAATCTCAGGTTATAAGCATTTTTTTCTCAGGGGGCCTATTTTGCCCCACAAAATTTTGCTCCGCAAAATGTAGTCACAATGGATTCCTAGAACTTTAAAACGTCGAGATCTGTTCAAATCTGAAAATTTTATTTACTAAATATCGAAATATTTAGGAATATTTTATTGCAAATTACTAATTATTCAAATATTTAGTAGTTATTTTCGAAAAGTTAGAATTATTGAAATATTTAGTATTTATATCCGAATAAATAGAAATTATACAAGTATTAAAAAATTTTTTCAATTTTTTATTGGATTTTTAAAAATCAATATTATTCCTAAAATTATTAGTTATCTAATAAACAATCAAAAAAAAATATGTAATTTATTCTATATTTTTATTTAATTAGGATTTAAAAATTTTAAAATATTATAATAATAATAATTGATAATAAATACTGAAATCGCTAGCGAAAATATAGTTAGTGCCGATTACTGCCTTGGAGAATAAAAGAGGATGTGTGCCATCGTTAGTTTGCTCAGGTGTTAGCCAAATTAGTGCACGTGAATGTTCATCTGTTCTATATTCAATCCCTATTATACGATCTACATCATTTCCTGGCAATTCTATCTTCAGTAAGCTGCCCCAACGATTATTAGGACAATTAGGTCCAGAATCAAAGCGCAACGGTGACCGAGTCATAAAATCTATGACGTTTGTAGACCCTTATTATCTAGAAGCTATAGTTGCTCGGTATTACATATCAATAATAATTAATAAATCAAAATTGTAATTTAATATGAAAAGAACTATCTACTTACTATTTCTTTAACCAGAGGCTTTTTCTCTACAACCAAAATCGCTTTGCCTTCTGTGATGTATCACGGAGCGCGACCGTGTACGGTAGCGAACAATAACACTGGCACGCGGCGATGGAGTGAGCGGAGCACTAGCAGCGCCGAGCGACGGCGAGGCCAGTTCACATTCACAGTCGGCTAGCAAAGCGCACACCGAATGCTCCTAAGCACGATGTATGTATATAGATACGAGTAGCAATAAACGTTGTTCAATGACAGACTTGTGTCCAATCCCGAATACACCACACCTTCAAGAACTTTTTCATCAAAGTTCAAATTTAATTCTAAATGGATATGGGTTACACGCGCCAATTTAATAATTAGATAGGTACAGAAATTTAAAAAATATATAATTTTCAAGATTTTAGTCTTTCTAAATGAATTGTGCTAGCATTTAGTCATTTTATATTATTGAAAAAGAATGAATAAGAATATTGTAAATGTTTTATATTATTTTCATGTAGTTAATTAAACAATTAAAATACCTGGTTGCGCAAAGCTGTATGGATCATTAGTTGTTGAAAGAATATCCATTTTAGAAGAGTCACGCGCTATATCTCCTTATAATTCCCTGTAACAGTTCGTTATAAACTGGCAGCCGTTATAGCTGTACCTTTGCTTATATTTTCCTTTGTCTGGCAACATCGTCTGTTTATTAGAGTACCGGATAGCCGAAGAGGCTGTGACTTTCAGCTACTGATATTAAGGACTGCAGAATATATATGTGACAAATCGATTGCTTACTTCGATTACACTTACTAGGCTTTATTTTTGTATTTATTCGTTTAAAATTTAAATATTGAAACATAATACTACAGCATATAATCGAGATGTTAGATTTGCAGTTGAACAATTTCAACATGAGAATCGTGGAAATAATAGAGGAAGAAAAGACGATTTTGAAATGACGTTATACAAATTAAATATACCGTTGTATTAATATAAGAATTATGATTTTAAAAATTAAAGAAATTTTATCAAACAATTGTGTGTGTGCAACTGCATAAATATCAACTTTTATAATTAGCAAAATATCTGTAATCTAATTATTGTAATAAATGTGATAGGAAGAGCTAGGGAATGATAAAAGTTTAAACTCTGAATATTGCAGTTTAAAAACTTTATTTATTATAAATTTTCTGCGTTACAATTACTAAAAATGCATTGTTCATTATTTTTAGTAATTTACTGATTTGCATGCGCGATTTAACACAAAAGAAACGGACCATGATTTGTATAAGAACCTATCTATTGCACAGTTATATGACATATACACCATTTACTAAATTACTAATCACTGGGGTGTCTTAATTTTTATTTCAATTGGTCGAGGTTGTGAGATGCTTACTGGATTTTTGAAAAAAACTTTTGTTATTGCCAGAAATATTAATTCTTATAAATCGTGTCCATATATTATTTCTGGAAAAGGGATGTTTTTCGAATTAGATGTAGACAAATTATAATAAGACAAAAAGATATTTCTTTTGGTTTGTTGGGATTCTAAAAAGAAAATTTTAAAATCAAGCTATTAAACGTTTGAATCAGACATATAAACGCATTACTAACTTATTCGAATAGCATCCTGTATTACATATTTTCTGTAATTACATTCTGTGCAATATGTCGCAATAACATTTTATCACTATTATTTATCGCGTAATAATACAATAAATTTATAACATGATTTCGTAACATGATAATATTCTACTACTGCGTTTTTGTATAAATATGGTTGCTCAGGAAACAATTGTGATGTCATTACTCAATATATTTTAAGAATCTTTGTACATATTGATCAGATTCTTCCATGTGCCGATTACATATCGCGTGTTTACAAATCTGAATCGTATCAGAGCGCAGAGAGATTTCGACTTCTTACTATATAATATGTTACACAAAGTTACTAAGACCACGGGCAGTCACTTATATGCGGGCTATTATGCGCCCGCACTAATAATTGGTCTGTTTTTTATTGCTGCACTGCTGAACTAGTGCAATGTTATTGCTCGATTTGCAGGAGTGGCGTTAATCAAGGTCTGCTTCCGCAGCGACAGCACGAGCGTAGCAAGGAGCAGGAGAAAATCGAAAAGCAAAGGCAAATGCCTTTCCACATGCATATTAATCTAGAACTTCTAGAATGTGTTGCTACTCCATTCGCTGCTCCAGTTCGGCAGTTTATGTAAAATATATTCGTTTCTATACTTCAGCAAGCCAGCTGTGTGCAGCTTGTAGAACAGCGGGATATGCTGATAACCGTGGGTATGGAGATGCAGCTTTTGGATATTTTGAAGCTCGCTCTGCGTGATACCGTCGGTGGTGATAGACAACAAGCACAGGAGACGCAAACATCGTAACGCATGTTCGTCTGCAAAAAAGGTATTTCACATTTTAATCGTAATTAAGTCATATTTCAATCCCAATTAGTTCTGATAGCGACCGCAATTAGATACAGTTTTAATTTAAATGATTCTAGCATTTAAGAATGCACACCTATATTTCTCTCAATATAACTCAAACATTCCTTCCGGTCCTTGCAGTCGAGCATCAGTTTCTCGATCGTCTGCAAGACTTGAAATTCGGACCCTAATGTGTCCGCGATGGTCTGGCACGCGGATATATGAAATGCCAATTGCCGGGTCGTGTCTCTGGTCCTTTGCAATCTCGTCGACACGTATCTCTCCATCTCGGTCAACTTCATCGTCTGTACCGCCTCCTGTTCAGCTGATGTTAACCAGTTATTAAAAATATCGACAAGGCGAGAGGCGCGATAATTAATGATAAAAACCAATACATTTAAGTGACTTGGCCTTCCCGTGTAAAATCGGGAAGACGTCGCTGCAGGGCATGTCTCTCACTTCTCCGTAGATCTGATCTTTATTCGGATCCAATCTGGTCTGCGATTTTTCCAACGTCGCCGTGCCGACGTTTACCTCTACGACTTCGTTCAACAAGCCCGCGTACGTTACGGGCGTGAGGAGAGCCGTAGCCAGATCAAAACCCCTGTCCATCACGATCAGGGCGCCGATCTCGTTTTCCAAATTAGACGGGCCCAGACTCTGTTCCATGGATTCCATCAGTTTGCTCATTTGCTGGCTGTGCTTGCCGAGAAGCAGCGAGAGCCTCGGCGAGCCGATTATCAGCTGCAACGACCACAGGTTGCGTGCTAATGCTCGCAGAGGACTGGGGTCTTTGTGATAGTAGAGGTCAATAAATATTGGATTTTCTAAGGACAAAACGTTTCCGTCTAATCTTATGAATTCTGCAGATAACGTTCGCAATGTAATCAGCTCGGACAAGTCTGAATAAACGATTCGGTGTTATAAAGATTAAAGATTAAACAGGAACAGGTAATGACCGTCGTTGGCGTGGTAATTTGCTGACCTTCCTCTTCGACCAGATTGTATAACACAGGCGGAACGAACGGCATGACCAACAGATGATGGCACACTTCGACGTGAGGTCTACCAATGAGGGATATCTCGGATTGTATTTGATCTAGAACCCTCTTGCACGCTATCAAGCTGTTAGGCACTATTTGGAATTCCAAATTTGTTGCCATCTGAATATACGTTGACTATTCGACGGCTTCAGTCCTTCCTCCATTTTATAAATCTTGTCCACACCATATCGCCTAATTATAAAATGATACAGTTTAGTATGGATTGCTAATAAAAATGAAACGTAGGTGTATCTTAGAATACGGGGTCATTTACTTCAGCACAGTTACGCCTACGAAACTATCCAGTATCTTCATCAGTTTTTGTTCTATTATCAGATCTTTCGTTCCTGGAATGGTATCGAGTATCTTTACAAGCTTCTGCTGACTGATCTGCTGCAGCACAGACAGTTTATCATCCAAGGTGATGTCCATTTTGTTTTATTCGCAATAAATCGTAATATGTATAATAGTGCTTCGAGAAAAGTGGTCTCTAAAGCTGATTATCTTCATGGATGATTTCACCATTACCTAAAAATAAGGTATTTAGAATTATTTCACGTATGTATGCATGTGATTCTACTAAATTTATTTCTGTAGGGTAAATTATGTATAAGAGTGCCGCTGTCATTCTTTTCACTCCACAAGGAGGTAACAGACTTAGATAAGTAAACTACATGTAAAGTATAATTTAAATTATTCTCAGACTTGATTACCTTCGCAGATACTCTCTTGTCTAAAAACAAGATATTCGAATGACTTCAAGCGTGCGTGAATGTCATTTTGCTAATTATATATTAATGTAGGATAAGTCACCAGAGCTATACAAGCTGTTCTCATTCTTTTTTCTCGCCGCAAGAAGGTAACAGACTTTTATAAATATAATAAGAATAAATTACAAATGTAAGATGTAATTTAATTGCATTTGTATATCAAAGGCAATCCCTGTTGCACCTAGGCATTTAGTTTAGGCACTTGTTTAGCAGTCTCTGTTAACAGCTGACAAAGGAAAGCTGTGAAAGCAACAGTAGTGCGCAAGAAGATAACAGACTTTTATACGAATAAGTGAATTATAAACGTTAAGCGTAATTTAATATTATTTGGATATCATAGGCAATTCCGTGTTGTACTTGGACATTTGTTTAGCAGCCTTTATGTTTACATCTGGCAAAGAAGAGACGCCAAAGTAATAGTATGCCAACAGTGAGCACACCCCATCGAAACCTTTTCATTTCAATTCGCCATCTCGCTGAATTTCTCTTTACATGAGACTAATTAAGAATCAAAATTACTCCTTATTAAAAGGATTTGACGCATAACGAGCGTTTTTTGACCCGTTCGATCGCAGAGAACAATTTAAAGCCCGCGATAAGAGGAAAATCGAGCAAGATTGCTGAAACAATTAAGGAAATTACCGCAGTCGCGTTCGCGTTATCAAGGAGGCCCAATTGCGGGCGCAACGTTGGCGCGCGATAAGCTGTCGGTTTGCGCGTCGAGCGATACGCGAAGACGCGAAGGATGCTCGGCTCGGCGACGTGTCGCTAGCACGTACGGTCGCACGCATGCACGCGTGTGCGACGTCGCCACTTATCGCGCCAATCGCGCGAGGAGGATCGGAGCGATCCCCGCGCCCGTCGCGGCGACGACCCTTTTCACTTTTCATCTTCCGCCGCCGACTCGCCGATTCGCCGAGACGAGACGAGCGCGCACACCACCGTACATTCCACACACCAACCGAAGCCGTGCTCCACGACTCCACGCGAGCGAGCGTAGGTACTCGACGCCACGAGCCGTGCGAGGTTATTTAAAAATGGCGGACGCGTCGTCTTCCGACACTACCTCGGACTGCTGCAACGAGTGTTTCTCTGACATTACGTCGGAAAAGTCGGAGTATGTCGTCGTGGGACGCAAGCCGTGTCCGTCGCACCGTCGCAGCAAGCGGAACCTCCTGCAGAAGTTGCTGATAAGGGAGGTAGGGCCGTCTAAAGTCGCGCGACAAGTCGAGGCGCATCGTGAGTGACAGGCCTCGGGGTACCGCGCCTCGAGCTGTCAAGAATAACTCCTTGATCGTGAAGAGACCGGCGATCTCGTAAAGAAACGCGGTCTTGTTCGTCCGCCTTGATCCATTTCACCTCGAGCGAGGTGCCGTTCACGTTAAACCGCAGTGGAAAAAAAACTCCATGGACGCGCGAGCTTCAAGCTTTCTTTTTTTTTCTTTTTTTCAATATCTTGAGAGTTCTCGGTTTGTCAGCGTCCCGGAAAGTCCGTTTCACGCTCAGGGAGTCTCGTTGGAATGATTTGAACGTAGACAGTTGCGGGCCTGTACGCGGGATGTTGCTGTAACATTGACTTCACGATTTTTGCTCGCAGATGAGAGGATGTCTGTCAGCGCACAATTACGCCTCGGAGGAGAGACTGTTCACAGCTGTACCTAAGTGGCGGCACTTCCATCTCCTGCACATAATCCCCAAGTCGGCGCTTGAAGCGGGGTACGCACGGATAACGCCGATTCAGCACACAGACTTGATGATTTAACTCATTTCTTATCACGTAGCCACTTAGCAAACACTAGCAGTGGCATTATATCAATATTATAATTTCTTATTTAACAACGTAACTGTTATGTACAGCATGTATTATATTACACTTATGTGTTGTCCAATGGGAAATTATAATATTGACGTAATGTCACTGTTAGCTGGGGTTTGCTGGGCACAGTTTGGTTTAGATAAGGTAAAAGAAATGAAAATTGTTGTCACAAGTGCTTCAAGATTTCTTTATAGAAATTGAGAGAAACGAATTGGACAAGAAATGGGTTAAATGGCGAATGTTTTAACTCGCCAACACACACACGTAGAATAAATGTCAAAGTAGTCCTGTTCTAGTTTAGGTAAACGGCATTGTAAAGATATTTTTGTTTTGCCAGGCATATCGTTATGGGATTGACGCAATGTGGCCAGTTCCTGCTCACGTATACGTACACGTTGGACGTCAGCAGCAACACGTCTTTGTACAAATACCTGCTGCACTGGTGGGCCTTCACGCCCAACCGCGCAGCTCGCAAAGTCGCCGAAGTTACATTGTTCGGCAATTATACAATTTATAGGGAATTAAACATAATTATATGTTGTGGCCGCAATGGCCGATTGAGCGGAATAAGCTTGTAATTCACGGCCTCTGGTACATACTCTTGAATTGTCTTCTTATGAAGTCTTCAAAGTAAAATACGCGCAAGTCAATAATATTATTTGTCCGTTACAGTACAAATTTCTTACATTTGCAACCGACTGATAGAGCGTATTTAACTATAACGACAGTGCCGTCTCTGGAGAACTGCAAAGATTGTCTGAAAGTTGCTGCATCGTACGAGGAAGAGGGTGAAGGTAATGAATAATTCACGATATACTTTTAGGAGGAACATTTTATATAAACTTATTATACCCGTAGTAGCATGACTATAATAGGATTAATTAAAATTATGCACCTTGTGATAGATTTAGCCGTGAATTGGGATAGCTGTGTACGATGTAACTGTTTGCAACATGGCCTTACGGTTCACACGACTTACGAAGTAATCTCACCGTATCCGAAGTTTCGTGCCACGGTGTGCCTGAATTATTGGAATCACGTGGTGATCAACACGGGAAACTTCCTACATGTTCTCAGGGTAGATTTAAATATACCTAAATCGAAGAATCAGAGGGCGTGCGATAAACAGGATAGCGTCATGCACGATCCCGTGGTTCCGGATACGATCCCGCTGGACATGAGCGACGTCGAGGAGACGGATTACACGAAGAGAGCGGAACGATACGAGAGTTCGGACGAGAAAGTGAGCACGCCGGAATGCGTCGATCAATCTCCCAAATGCGAATCCAGCTTAGAGCACGACTTTCTAGGCGAGCCAATTAAGTTAGACGATAAGCTAGGACGCGATTTGCCATTAAATACCTCAAGCAGTAATCAAAGCGACTATGTCTGTGATATAAATAGTAAGTCTACCGCTGCAGGCGCTTTAAACGTTAAGTTGTGCGAATACTCGGACATGGCTGAATGCAAGTGCCGGAATAGCAGCGGCGGCAGCCCCGTGTCGCGGCCGGCCGGCGTCGAGCAGACGGCCATCTCGGTACGGGACAAGATCCTGCAGGATTTCTGCGAGGACACGTCGCAGGAGCTCAATATCGGCTGCGATCTCATCACGCTGGTGAAACATCCGTCGTGCTCGCCGCGCTCGACGCCGCAGAGATTGCCCGCTGATCTCAAGGCGATGACGTGGTCGCCGATACTCACCCCGCCGTCGGACATCCTGCGCACACGCAATTCGGAATCTAGTCACAGAATCCATTTTTTTTTTTTTTTTTTTTTTTTTTTTTTTTTTTTTTTTTTTTACGTGGTGAAAATCTACTGCCGGGACTAAGTCCCAGCAGCCCCCTAGTTGGAGGGAAGACCTCCCGCCTCCTGGAAAAGACGGGGGAGTGTCGGATTTTTACCGACTAAAAAACACCACGAGTTCCTTCCTGACGTACTACGAGGGGGCCCTGGGAAACGCAATGATACCATCCGGGGCAGTCACAGAATCCAGGTTCAGCGTAATAGCGGTAGCAGCCAGCAAGGTCCGAGCTCGCCGCAACCCGGTGCCTCGCAACAGGACAACTCCGTGGCTTCCATAAATTCGCCGTTGCAGTCCGTGTCGATCAGTCCCTCGTCCTCGTATTCATCTCGCTTGATGTCGCCGCCCATCGCTCGATCGTTTCGCTATCCGAGCCCGTGCAAAAGATCGAATCTACACTCACCCCCTCCCGTCCCGGCCCAGTCGACGAGGACAACGAGAGCGACGCACAAGCTCACCCTCGAGGCGAAGAAGGCGTACGAATTCACGGACGAGGCGCAGGAGACCTAACCTGCGAGAAACTGAGCTCGTTCAAGAAGCGCCGACTCGCCGACAAGAAGTACGAGTTTTGCGACGAGACGGAGGACGCGGAGAACATAGTTCCTTTCAAGCACATACGCGATTAGTTCAGGCATCGCGGTACCATACACCAGATTCCCTCCTCGCTGGCAATGTCGCCGGTTCTGCCGAACAGCCGAAGGCATTGGGTCGACTCGGATCAGAGCGAACCGGACGAATTGAATCTAGTTGCTCAAGATATTAGCGTAGCCAGCGACTTGAATACGGAATCAGGTATAATCTTACGTTTATTATCGAAACGGAACGAGAGTTCGAATAAAGTGACACAACCTTATATGTTTTTCTAGCTGAGAAACTACGACCGTTGAATCAGAATCAGCTGTCTAACGGGAGCGTGCACATAGACCATGTCGGCAAGTGTTGCCCGAATTTCTCGCCGTTGGTTCCTAGAAATAACTTGCAGTACCCTTCGATAAAGTGCACAGCGCGTTGTAAAAAATTTCCTTCCGGACAAAACACGTCCGAACCGGTCCGCGCACGTTGAGTGAATCATATGTAAGTTACCAATATGTACTTCTGATACACGTGCATATCTCCGGATATGTTCAAATGCACATGATCAGCAATAGTAAAGCGGAAAAATTTTCTATATTAAGGAGATCCTATAGTGGCAGTAGTTACCGACCGAATTCTATATCTGTCCTTGTATAGACAATGATAATAGACAAGGATAGACATGGTTATAGGTTATATTGCATGCTTTACAAAAAATCTTTTTTTCTAGGCATTCAATCTTAGTTTTATTTATACAAAATTGTTCGTAAATGTTGTCGCTACTTCCCTTGTGAATCATTTTGTATTATATAGACTGCAGTATTTTTGTTTAAGCAAATATTGTCGTCAGGTGACAGCCAAAATTTTTAATTTTTTTTCGTTTCTGATATGAAATCGTGTATCGGGAAATAGATTTTTGGGCGTACTTTAATTCTAGACCAAGAACTTGGAATTCTGTAAAGCCAATTCAAAGAATTCTTCTAATCTGCAATGTCGGTAATTACTGGCACTATAGGATCCCCTTAAGTGCATTTGGAGCACCATGGGTCACACACGCCTCTAAGGTTGATGATAGATAGATAGGTTAATAATAGGTTGATGATATATGTCATTTTTGATTGAAGAAAACATGTCAGAAGATAGTTTTTCTAAAAAAAGAAGAAAAAAAAGATATTTTAGTAGTCGGTTCTGATATCTTTGTTTATCCTACCCAATCCCGAACAGTGTTATAACAAAACGTATAAAATAAAATTTCTTTTCAACTTTTGTAACTTCGTTATTTTTTTGAGTAAATAAATCTAGTTTTTGTGCGTGACTCATAGTGCTTTAGTGACAGACATATGGTATCCCGGGTATGGGACACCTGGGGTCATTTCTAAAAAAAAAGTGTGCAAGTAGAAACTTGCAAATTGCTTCCTTATAATTTTTAAGTGTGCAAGTAGAAACCTGCACATTGCTTCATCATAGTTTTTAAGTGTGCAAGTAGAAACGTTCGCTCACAAAACTCCTCTATGAGGAAGCTTTTATTTTATTCGATGTATAATTATTAGTATTTATTCGTTTTGGCTTCCTCATAGAGGAAGCTTTGTGAACGAAGGTTTCTACTTGCACACTTAAAAACTATGATGAAGCAATGTGCAGGTTTCTACTTGCACATTTAAAAATTATGAGGAAGCAATGGCAAGTTTCTACTTGCACACTTCAAAATTATGAAGAAGCAATTTGCAAGTTTCTACTTGCACACTTAACAACTATGAAAAAGCAATGTGCAGGTTTCTACTTGCACACTTAAAAATTATGAGGAAGCAATGTGCAAGTTTCTACTTGCACACTTTTTTATTGTAATAAGCTTTATTGTGACTAATATTTGTTATACTATTAAAAAAAAAAAATTTACGAAAGTAGAGCAACCACGGACATTTCTAAAAATAGTCAGAAATCGGTAATCCCTTCACCGATTCTTGCTAAATTCAACACCAACCTAATTGTTTATTTTCTCCTGGGTGTCATCCTATTGGACTTTAGAATCTGGTGCATACATTTTAATAAATAAAGTATTAATAAAGAATAAATGGTATCGAATTTTATTAGAAATGTCCTTGGTTGCTCTTTTACAATTTTTGAGATAGTGGGATGTATTCTTTTTAAAGAGAGTATTATTAAAAGAAAGTTGATGTTGATTTTGGTGATCGATGAAAGGATTATTTTCTATTTTAATTTGAAAAATAATTTGTTAAATATATAAAAATTGCTTTTATTAATAAAATTAAGAAATAATAAATTTCTTTAATTGGCTAAATTGTCTGGATTTTTTCAATATTTGAGATATCGGTCTATTTTTAATTCTATTATATTCTTCAGTCTTTTCTACCCCTATTTCATATATAATTCTTTAAAATTTGGTTGATTAGACCAAATTTTATAAGGCTTTTATATACATACGGATTCTCCGAAATTTCAAACGTCTGTAACTCAAGAACTGATTATCCAAATCTTAAAAAATTATGTATGAAATAGGGGTAGAAAAAACTGAAGAATATAATAGAATTAGAAATAGATCGATATCTCAAATATTGAGAAAGCTACAGCGTAAAACACACTTTTCTAAAAAATGAAAATCCCCTTAAAATCCATACCGGTCGACAAATTTTAATAAAATTAGAGGGGGACATACTTTCTATGATACTCTATCGATTAAAAAAAAATGCATCCCGGTATCTAAAAAATTGTAGAAGTAGATGCGTGTACAAAAAATCCGTACCCACACACACACACACACACATACATACATACTTCCGGACATTTTTTACTAATATGATTTCTCGACATTTTGGAACATTCTAAACCTATTTCTATCAAAATCTCGAAAAAATTTTTTGGTAATTATGCGTTTTAGGGGAGGGACCCTCCGATGACCTTGACCTTGACATATGTTGTCAAGGTTACCCTCCTGAGTGACCTTCAGAAAGTTTTAGCCGGCGCTCGTTTTTTATTAAAAAGTTATAAACAAAAAAAAGTTTGAAAAATGTAGCAGTTATTTTGAGTACTAATAGACATAAATGACTGATATTTATGTGAAAATAGTACATGTATGAACGAAGGAAAATTATTTAAAGCAGTGAATTGTTGGTATATTGAAAGAAAAGTTATTTAAAGCAGAGAATAGTTGGTATATTGAAAAGTATATATACAATTGTATATGTTAGAAAGCATAAATATAAAGTATTCCCTGCTTTAACCATAATTGTGTGATTATAATTGTAAATATTATTTATTAAATGCGTGGGCACATTCTATAAGCTCGATCGAAAGAATATAAACAATAACATATATACCCTTAGAGTTTCTAGTCAGATGTATTATTTTCAGTGAGAGGATATAATGTTGCCATTATTTCGAAAAACTTACATATACGTTCACGGTATACATATTTACGTTTAAATAAGAATTCAGCTAAATAATGTACGTAATGATAATTGCGAGTTCCATATTTCGGTATTCCACTTCGAATATCACGCCACAAACGTTCTATATTTTGTGTGTGAACTCCTGTATGAGGATCTACAAAATTTTCACTATGGTTCACAACACGATGTGTATAGTTATAATTTTTTAATTCATTGTATGCTCTCCAGCAGTTACTACGGATAATAGTACCCGGTGCAATAAAACGAAGTATATTTGGAATTAAAATTTGAGATGAGCGTTGTTCTACGGGAAACCTAACCACGTAAAAATTAATAACATATGTGTTAAAAAGAGAATAAAAAAGGTAATAATTTATTTACATACTGTTATTTCAATTAAATGATTAAAGCAAAGAACAGTTTATGCTTTTGATTAAAGTAGGGAATACTTTATATTTATGCTTTCTAACATATACAATTGTATATATACTTTTCAATATACCAACTATTCTCTGCTTTAAATAACTTTTCTTTCAATATACCAACAATTCACTGCTTTAAATAATTTTTCTTCGTTCATACATGTACTATTTCCACATAAATATCAGTCATTTATGTCTATTAGTACTCAAAATAACTGCTACATTTTTCAAACTTTTTTTGTTTATAACTTTTTAATAAAAAACGAGCGCCGGCTAAAACTTTCTGAAGGTCACTCAGGGGGTTGACCTTGACAACATATGTCAAGGTCAAGGTCATCAGAGGTGTCTCCTCTAAAATGCATAATTACCTTTTTTCCACTTATGCTTTATACATAATCGCAGCCAAAGAAACCTGCAAGATACGTGCGCGATATGTTACTCATACATAAAAAATACAAAATAATCTGAATATAAAAAAGTATATTCACCTTACTTCAAAACAAATCTGCTCGTTATAAAAAAAATATTCCAGCTTTTGCAACATTGGTAACAATAGAGTCGCAGACGATATAAGTATGTAACTCAAAAATTCAATCTTGGCAATGTCATTATTCAGGCTTAATTTTTCAATTAAGCTAAATTCTCCTGCTTTTCTATTCTTCAGCCACCATTCGGCTATGAAATGGTATTCATGGTGTCTTATCGACAAATGCAGACTTGGGAGAATTAAAACTCTCGAATACCATTCCCAATTTACCATCTGGATACAAGATATAAAAATTGTTATTCGCTGCTTAATAAACTAAAATTAAGAACTAAACTATCTATAATTTATTACCTTGAGAAGTCGAAATCTCTTGCATAAATCGCTCTTGAAGCGATCGGTTGTCAATAAGTCTGATGGGCTATGGCGAAATGCCGTTAAATAATATAAAATAAAACCCATAAATATGGGTTCTGTGATCATGTGTTTTATATAATTTACGAACCAATATACTTTTTCGTAAAGTATATTTATTATTAATTTGTTATAATATTTTAAGGGCACAGAACCCGTCAAATTTGGTAAAGCAGCATAATTTTGTAAGTCTGCAGTTTCCTGTAATTGTAATGCAGAAAATAGTATGTAGTAAGTATGTAGTAGAAATGCATATGAAGTGGAAAATGATATTATTAATTAATGTATTCAATACTGTTGGAATTTTCTCTCTGCAGGGATCGAGATGGTGGTGGTGATTTATAACGAACGGCTTTTCTATCTGCTGTTACTATAACTCTTTAGTCTCGACTCTATCTTTACACACAGTATAAGACACCGTATAAGACACGTATGCACGCGATGAGCTCAGACTCTCGTCTGTCGCTTCGTACGGCGTGCGCGCCCGCGTTGCTGCGCCACGCGGTGCCCTCTGGAAGGGCGCGAGTGCTCTACTCGCATAAAACATCTTTCCAACACTCCCTCCCTTTGGGGGGAGTTATCTCTAAGATATGCGAATGCTTCCAAAGGTAACGGTTTAGTCATGATATTAACTAAGTTTTCTCTAGTTTCTATCCATCTAACTTCTACTTTCCCTTGATCTACACATTGTTTGACAAAATCTCCATGAGTATCTGCCATGTGCTTTCGGTTTCCAGTATCTTCTCTTTCTTTTAAGTTTTTCTTTATTTCATTTAGTTCATCGTCAAACATCTTAAGTTTGTGACTTCCATCTTTCTTAATGCAGTTTCCTGCAGCTCTATTATCACCATACACCATATTATTGACAGAAAGAATGTTTCTCCAACAACATGTCTGAGTGACTTATCCAGTGAAATCACTTCTTGACATGCCTCACTTATTGCTAAGTATTCCGCTTGACATGTAGAGAGTGTGACATAAGTCTGTTTATGACTTCTCCATGCTATCACATCTCCAAATAGCTTGATAATATATCCTCCAGTAGATGTAGAATCAGTACAATCCCTGAAACTTGCATCTGTCAATGCTTCTAGCTCGTTTGTTCTTCCTCTAAATATCAGTCCTCTATTTACCGTTCCTTTCAGATATCTAAATACTCTTTTCACATCTTGCCAATCTTCTTCTGTAGGCTCTAATTGTTTTCTTGCCAAATAGTTTACTGCAAAGGCTATATCAGGTCTTGTAGCGTTTGCTAGATACATCAAACTTCCAATAGCTTCTCTATAAGGCATTCTTTTGACTTCTTCTTTTTGGATCACATCTTCATTGTTCGATTCTTCTAATCTGCTCCTTTTATTTTTATTGCTTACCTTTCTAGTGACCATAGGAGTACTTTGCGGTTTACATTCCTCCATATGGAACTTTTTCAGCACACTTTCTGTATATCGTGCTTAATGGATACTCATATATTTGTCTTCTTTATTTCTATCTATTGTGATTCCTAAAAAGCTCTTTGGTTCTCCAAGCTCCTTAGTCTCAAATGTTTTATCTAATTTGCCTTTGATTTCCTCTAATTTCTCTAAGTCATTACTTGCGATCAGCATGTCATCCACATAAAGCAGTACTACTACCATTTTTTCTTCTTTCCTCCATGTGAACAGGCATGGCTCATGTAGGTCATTCTCTAATCCAAGTTTCTTAGCCCCTTCTGAAAATCTCTTATTCCATCTTTTTGGACTTATCTTCAATCCATACAAAGCTCTATTTAATTTACACACCTTGGTCTTCTTGGTGTTTTCATCCACTTCCACTCCCTCTGGAATTTCCATATATATTTCTTCTTCTAGAACTCCATTTAAAAACGCAGTCTTAACATCTAGCTGGCAAGCGTATAAGTTATACTTATTTATTATTGCCAATATAGATCTAACCAGTGACAGTCTTGAAACGGGTGCATGTGTCTCTTTTAGATCATACACGTTTCTATCTTTACAACCTCTGATCACAAGTCTTGCTTTGAATCTGGTAGATCCATTTATCTCTAATTTTCTTTTAAACACCCATTTTGAATCTATTATGTTGGGTCGTTTTCCATCTAATTTCTCTAATGGTCTATCGACAAGTTCCCACACTTGATTAGCATACATAGATTCAAGTTCCTCTTTGATTGCAATTTTCCAATTCTTTCTTTCGTTACTTGACATAGCTTCTTCATAAGTGACAGGCTCTCTATTCAACGATGCCACAAGACATTGATGTAATTCATCTTCATACTCTATTGTTTGACACTTATTTGTTTCTACGAAACTATAATTAGCGAAGCTAATATCCTCTATTGGTTTTTGCACTTGATTGTCTCTAATATTCTCTGATAATTTACATATTTCCTCTTAGTTTTACTTCTAGTCATTGGAGCGTTACTCCCTCTTTGCACACTCTTTCGTTTTTGTTCATTTAACTGTATTGTTTGTTTTCTTGGTCTACCTCTTTTTCTTTTCTCTAGTGTTTCTTGTTTTAACTCTTCTTTCTCTTTATCTTCTACAAATTCTTTCATCCAATTCTTGTTCATTTTTTTTCCATTTTCGGTTTGACCGTTTTTATATACATCTTTATACGTTATCTTTTCATTGAATCGGACATGTCGAGACTCTATAAACTTTCTCGTACTTGGATGCCATGGTATATACCCAGTATTAGTGTATCCAACTAATATTCCTCTAATTGCTCTTTTATCAAATTTTGATGTGGGCTTCGGTACTTTTGCATACCCAATACATCCGAATCTCTTAAGCTGTTCTAAGTGACAGGTTGTCTCTGGTGAAAACTTCTTCAATGGAATTTTATACTCTATAGTTTTGTGTGGAGATCTGTTGTACGCATGCACAGCAGCGTCAACTGCTAACTCCCACATACTTTTTGGTAATCCTGAGTCGAACATAAATATTCTTATTTTCTCTTAATGTTCGATTGAACCTTTCAACTACTCCGTTATGCTCTGGAGTATACGGTGGCGCAAATATGGCTTCTATCTTTTCTCTTTCTATTACTTCTCTAAACGCACCTCCCGTGAACTCCTTGCCTTGATCTGACTTTACGTAGCACAGTTTTTCTTTTTTTCCCAGTAAATTTCTGGCATGTATGAGGTATTTCTCTAAAGCCTCTCCAGACTCGTCTTTCGTCTTTAATGAGTATGCTTTCGCCAATCTAGAATGATCATCTATAAACACAATAATAAATCTCTTTTGTCCTGGATATGAGGTGGGTTTTATCGGACCCATAATATCCGTGTGTATGACTTGAAGTGGTCTTTGTGCTTTATTTCTTGTTTCTCTAAATGGCAGTTTTTCCATTTTTGCCATTATACATACTTCACATTCTAATATGGAATCATCTAACTCTACTTTCTCTAATCTCTTATCTAATTTCTGTAATCTTTTTAGATGGCTTAGTGATGCATGACCCAGTCTAACATGCCATAACATCGCCTCATTTATTCTTCTTGTTTTCTCTGACTTCTCTATTATTGAACTTTCGCACATTTCTTCTATGTCCTCTAACGATTGTAGATCTTTTAATTTAACCGTTTGATTGAGTTCTGTACTTATCTCATGCTGTACATTTTCATTCACACTTGTGAGTTCCTCCTCATTCTCCCTCCCAATCGCAGATCCAACATTTTCATACTCTTTTAATTCTCCCTCCGAAATAAATAACTTATTGTTTTGAATGTTTGTCTGCGATTGTTCAGGGGACTCACAATGTGACACTATCTTTGCTCTACATCTATATACTGCACATTCTACTCTACTATTATTCTCTACATTGTTATTTTTAACCTCAAATTGTATCGTCCAATTGGGTTTATTATAATTTCCTCTAAAAATTACTTTATTTGTTAGTTTATTATATACTTTAAGCAACTTATCATCTAAATAAATGCTAAAACCAGCCTCTGCTAATTTTCTCAAAGACAGTAGATTCTCTGATACATCTCCTGTTGCTATTACATCTGTTAATCTAATCTCTTTCTCTTCTTTTTCTCCTGTTCGCAACAAAAGATCTCCTTTACCGTCTATTACAATATTTGCAAATTTATTTTTATTTGCACATCTGATAATCTGATTTTCACATTTTTCAAAGTTTGACAGAATTACTCTTTTATTAACAATATGATCGGTTGCTCCCGAATCTGCTATAAAATTAATTAATTCTTTTGAATTATCTCTACTCTTTATTAATCTAATCGTACCTGATTCTTATTTATCTTCTTTAGCTGTGGCGATTATTGTTGCTTTCTTTGCTCTAGCCTTGCTGTCTAGTTTAACTATCTTTCCTCTATTATTTACTCTTTTGGTGCTTGTCTGTTCGGTTTTATTCGGCTTATTTTTATTTTTATTAAAAGTTTTATTTTTATACCTTTTTTCTCTAAATCTTCCAGCCTGTGCTCCGGCGTTTGGACAATCTTCTCCTTTGTGACCTCTAACTTCCTGGCAATAGTAACAGAACCAAGCTTCTGTTTCAATGAGCGGGCAGTCCTTAGCCATATGTCCTAACTTATTGCACCGGTAGCATTTTAAAGGTTTTTTGTCTGCTTCTAATTTCGCTCTCTGTGCTCTAGCCTCTGGTTTCTCTAATTACTCTTTCTCTATACTCTTTGTTTCTGCTTCTAACTGCGTAATAAATGATTTTATTTCATCAATATTCATTTCTTTTTGAATTGTTTGTCTTCTGATCAAATCGGCATTCCTCAGTTCTGGTACACTAAAAGCTACCGCCTGATAGAATGACGATCTGATTTCTTGCTCTGTGAGAGGCACTGCATCCTCACATGATTCATATTCTCTAACTATGGAGTCAAAGCGTTCGCAAAAATCATTTACTTTTTCATCTTTCTTCATTTTAATCTGATAGAGACGAGCTCTTACAGATGTATGAGTTACATTTATTTCATTCTTCTTATATCCTCTTAATTTCTTTAAAATTTCTGATGGATCTTTTTCATTCAAAATTCTCTTATGATAATTTTCATCTATATGATTAATTATGATATCTCTAACAAAACTTTTTCTTTTAGCAATTTTTAATTCCGAACGATTTTCTGGACCTTTTATACTTGCATCTATTACATCTAGCAAATCATTGTTCATTAACTCTGATTTTAAATAATCCATCCAAAGATCAAAGTTAGATTTTTGCGTAAGCTTATACTCTCTTCTAATATGTAGTTTCTGATTATTTAATTCAATTTCTATCGCGTTTTTAAATGTTTCTAAATCTCTACTTTTATCTCTAATTTCGGCTGAGCAGTTTACTTCTTCTACTTTTCTCTTTGTATTTCAGTAACTTTTTCAAAATTATTTTCTTCTAAATTTTGTATATTATCGTTATTTACCTCTAATCGTCTAAGTTTCAGTCTTTCTCTTTCTAAATTAGCCACCAAAACCTACACCATGTTTTCCATCATAGAATTCGCTTGCGCCATTACCCTTTCCAAGGTTTTGAGTGTGGTCTCTAATTTTCCAGTCATTGCTTCAGTTCTCGCGATGAGTTTTTCTTCTTGTTCATACAGGATCTTACTACCAATCGGAAGAATTGGTCTATCCTCTCCCACAAATCTCGGCACTCGAATTTCTTCTATGATTCGGGGCTTCTCTTTTGGTTTTGAGGTTGCCCCTCGTGACTCTAGCTCTGTTTCTTTCTCTTTATCTGTGTAAGTATTCAGATTATTATTTTAATTTCATCCTTGAACACTTATACTTACACATTTGCTATCTCTAACCTTCTAATTTTCTTATATTTTACTCTTTGAACAATATTCTCTTACCTTTTTTTTCTATTATTTTTCTCTTATAGTCTACCAGGAGATTCTGGTCCTCCTCTACGCATCCTTCGTCTCGTCTAACTCTATCCATCTATATCGGGATTTCAAATATCAATCGAATATGAATAATATTCTTTTTCAAAATAAATTCAATATCCAATATATTGATATTATAAAATTTATAATTTTATCGTCGAGTTTTTCTCAACAATAAAACTTATTTATTGCGTACAAGACCATACAGAACGCACTGCAATTCATAATGATCTGAAAGCGAGAAACCACGCGCCTCTGCAGAGCCATCCGCACACGCACACCACTATCCCGTGCGATCTCCAGCACTGCTGAAAAGATCTATAGGATGTCGGGTTGATCACGCACGCGCACGGGACTCGTACAGATTTACGCGGCCTCCCTAAACAGCAATCAAGCTACACCGCACCGCAAGTCATGCTTGATCACCGACCTGATGCATGTCGATTTTGAAAAGAAATTCCATACACATGCATGTATATACATATGTGTCATGGTGTCGCATCGATGCTATGTTTTTCTAATCGATCATGCGTCAGCGCGTGCCCGGCAACACGTCCCGCGCGTTGGAAAAAAACCAAAACAAAACGTTCACTGTTCACGCTCGGACTTGCACGCGCATGTCGCTTTTCCCGCCGGCTTGTTACCAAGCGGCATATTTCTATCTCTAATTATCACACATCTATTCTCTATTTCTCTATTACACTTTATACATCTATTCTCTAATTCTCTTATTATCAATATTACCTCTATTCTATCTCTCAAGAAGAAGGCAAAAACATCTATCTCCTTCTAACAGCATTCATCGAACGAACGTTCTTATTAGCTGAGAATTCTCTCGTTTTGCTCGTCAGCAACGAGGTATATTATTTACTTACCCTCTAATCTTCTAGATCTCTGTCTGCGTCTAATTCGTCTATCTGTCGTCGTTGCCACACACTTCTCACAGATCTTCCGCAGGAAAATCGTGCCCTGGGCCCATAACCTGTTGGAATTTTCTCTCTGCAGGGATCGAGATGGTGGTGGTGATTTATAACGAACGGCTTTTCTATCTGCTGTTACTATAACTCTCTATTCTCGACTTTATCTTTACACACAGTATAAGACACCGTATAAGACACGTATGCACGCGATGAACTCAGACTCTCATCTGTCGCTTCGTACGGCGTGCGCGCCCGCGTTGCTGCGCCACGCAGTGCCCTCTGGAAGGGCGCGAGTGCTCTACTCGCACAAAGCATCTTTCCAACAAATACTTTTCTTTCTGTAATTTTATCCAAGCAAAATTACCATTAGCATATCGTTTATGCCTATTGTTTCTAGAAATTTACGGATATCTTTGTCGACTATTATATCATTTATAGAATTTCTATAAATGAATATACTAAGACTTTTAATTAACCAAAAGTGTTGGAAATTTTTAATACTAATTGATTTTACTATCCAACTCTCAATGATGCTATAAACAATTGTACTGATCATTGAATAATTTCCTTCATTTCTTTTATTTCCTTCAAGTAAAGTTGCCGACACGAATGTGACATAAGGATCAAATTTTCATCAAAAATGCAAAAATCTAAACTATCGTAATAAATCGCTTAAAAACTATATGGCTCGCTTCCATACGATGAAACGAAACGTTTAAGACCCATTTTAACTGAATCCAACAAGTATTCGCAAAGTTGACTCAAAATGGTAAAAAGTCGTAATAATGGAAAAATCGATACAAAAACTACATGGGCTTCCTATTCAGGACTAAACTAAACGTTTGAGACCATTCTCAACAAAACCGAATCAATATTAGCAAAGTAGGCCTAAATCTGTCAAATATTGAAATAATGCAAAAATGACAAAAGCACTCATACAGGCCTTTTATTTGGGTCCCAACGAACTTAAATAATCTCAAATTATCAAATAATTAGGCATAGAACAAAAGAATTCTTTACTACTCCATTTCTTTACATAATCAGTTAATAACTCACCTTAACAATAAATGAATTTAACATAGCTTTTTGGACATTTTCATTTATATCGTCATAAGGCAAAGTTTTGCTTATTATTTTTATGGAAATAAAAGTACTGAAACTTCTATGTAACCAAAAATTATCATAATTTTTACAAGTAACTAAATGTCCTGCCCAGCTTTGTGATATATTTTCAGCAAGCCCAAAAACGATAGAAGAAACATCGCCGCTCAATAGGGTCGGCGAAATAAATGTCACGCACGGACATTCTATTTGGATATGGGCGATACTTGATAGAAGCACAAATATATTATATGTTCCTAAAAATATTCCAAATATAAAATTTATTAATTTATATATTTAATAAATTATTAATAATTTAGTTAATTACCCCAAACATAGGGGCCACATAAATCTTGGGCCGTTTTTAACATATTAGGAATTTGTGGTATTAGGAAGGCTGTGGTAACCTCATCAAGTTTAAAATTGTTTTCCGCGTATATCGAAATATTCCTATGAATGGTTTTTTCTTGCAATAAACCTGCAGCGATAATCACTGCATATGACGGTATTTTTTTTTTTTTTTTTAGTAAATTCATATTTTGTTAAATTATCTGTGTAGTTATTTGTGGTTTGTAAATGTAATGCAGACATTACAACTTTGTTCCTAAAAATATTCCAAATATAAAATTTATTAATTTATATATTTTATAAATTATTAATAATTTAGTTAATTACCCCAAACGTAGGGGCCACATAAATCTTGGGCCGTTTTTAACATATTAGGAATTTGTGGTATTAGGAAGGCTGTGGTAACCTCATCAAGTTTAAAATTGTTTTCCGCGTATATCGAAATATTCCTATGAATGGTTTTTTCTTGCAATAAACCTGCAGCGATAATCACTGCATTTGACGGTTTTTTTTTTTTTTTTTTTTTTTTTTGAGTAAATTCATATTTTGTTAAATTATCTGTGTAGTTATTTGTGGTTTGTAAATGTAATGCAGACATTACAACTTTGTAGCTTAGTGGTACAGTAATCTAAAAAAAAAAAAAATAAAATATACGAAATTATAAAACACTAATGCAGTCCATCTCGTCGCAAATTTTTAATTACTTTTATCAATAATGTCAGTAGTAATTAATCAAATATCATTGATTTTATGTAATCAAATAAATGTTGGGAGCATGCAAATGCTCCATCTTTTCCATTTTGTTCACAGTCAGATTTTCGGATTTATATAGGCGTTTTAAAAATTCTATTTTCCATGTATCGAAAAGTATTTTGCATCCACAAATACATGAGATATATCATCGGCATTGACATCCCATATTATCAACTTTGTTACAAATTCGGCACAGTCTTGTGCTAATCTGCTTGATAAGTTATTTGGAACTTGTACCAATTCTCAATTTTCTATACAATTTTCTATACGTTTTTTGCATTCACAAATAAATCACCATCCCGTAAATCGGCATCCCGTATTATAAAATTTGTTGCGAGTTCGGCACAGCTTTGTGCCAAACTGCTCAATAAGTTAGTGCTCGGTACTTGTCTCAATTCTCCGGTGTAACATAAAATTGGATAACAAGAATCACCTAATTTATCACCTAAAAACAACATAAAAATTATTATTTTCAATGCAAAAAAAGTTAATACTTTAATATCGTAGTTTAAAATATCGTTGTATAAAAATTGTGTTACCTCATTTTGATTATAAAAGTATCTTGTCAGGTATTCCAACCAAGTTCCTGTATTTATATGTTTGTTTCCAAAATTATGAAAATATGATTTAATAAATATTTCGAACACTGCTGGTCCTCCTAATTTCCCCTCTAGTTCGTCCAAGTGGTGGCAAATACTTTGTTCACCTAGGATTTTAAATATAATAACAAAAGAATATTTTTCGGTCATTATTAGACGCTTTTATTCCCAGTTTAAGAGATCTTTAAATATAGTACATGTGTACTTTGGTGTAGAAAAAATGGTGACGAATTCAAAGGCAAAATCAACTACACGTTCCCATCAATTTTTTATACCCAAACGTATCCAACGGAACCTGAAAAATAGATGCGTGTTACATTACTCAAATGTAAACTAGTATCTGACCGCGGATACCCATATTTACCGTATTTCAACATTGTGCAGTTCATGAAACTTATAAACGTCTGACATTATTTGCAGTTTAGTTACAGTCAGATACTCAGATTCATATAATTCTTTCAAAAATTTAATTTTCCATATATCAATAAATGATTTAGCAGCCAGAAGTTCGTTATCAGATCTAATAGCATTCTCATCGTATGTAACCCAATTTTTTACGTATTCAGAACATTCTCGTTCCAACCAACTTGACAAATTATGTGGCATTTCTATTATGTTACTCGAGAAAAAAGAATCCTGAAGACAAGAATTTATAACCTAAAAGCAACAAAAAATCATTTTTAATGTAAACAAAAATGTTAATATATTATTAAATTGTTAATATATTAATATCATAGTTTACTTGTAAATTTTCTTACCTCATTTTTATCACTAAAATGAGTTAAGAGGCATGATTTGAAACTATTGGTATCTATAATGTATTGAAATTTATAAAAACATGACCATAAAAATGATTTAAACGGTACGAGTTCCACTTTACGCTCTACATCTTCGAGCAATGAACAACCCATTTCATATGGGACATATTGTTCAACATGATTAGGAGAAATGTTATCTAAATTATAAAGTATTAAACTTCTTAATTCATTTGTTTCTTGATTCTTTCTAATCTGTAATACAATTTTTTTGTATTAATTGTGTGTATAATACAAAATATTGTTATCCCAAGTAGCAAAGTGACGTTAAATGACGTCTTAATAACGTCTTAATGACGTCTATGACGTCATAGACGTCATTAAGACGTCTTTAGAGACGTCATCTTTGCTACTTGGGATCTGGCATCTTCGACATTATTTATTACTGTATTTGATTTATCGAATTAAAAAGTTAATATTTTACCTTTTTTATTAATTTTTGTTCTTTTTTTATGTTTAAAAATTCTTTTGTTTTTAAATCAATTGCTGGCATTTGGTTTATAATTTTTTTGTATATAAATATACCCATGCTTTTAATTATCCACATATGATTAAAGTTTAAAATAGTAAAAAAATATTGTGCGCATGTATTTGCAATTTTTCTCGCAAATAATTTTGTTTGAAATGATAAATCTCCGAAAATTAAATGCGATGGAACAAATATAACATTTGGATATACAACAGTTAATTTTTTATACACAAACGTATCCAACGGAACCTGAAAAATAGATGCGTGTTACATTACGCAAAAATGTTAATATATTATTAAATTGTTAATATATTAATATCATAGTTTACTTGTAAATTTTTTTACCTCATTTTTATCACTAAAATGAGTTAACAGTGATGTAAAATGTGAACTATACAGTCTGACCGCGGATACTCATACTTGGAGCTAATGGAACTGATAAAACGCTGCTATGTTTTCCATTTTTTTTTTTGCGGTCAGATTTTCAGCTGATTTATATAGGCATTTTAAGAGCTCAATTTTCCATACATCGTTTTTTGCATTCACAAATAAATCACCATCCCGTAAATCGGCATCCCGTATTATAAAATTTGTTGCGAGTTCGGCACAGTTTTGTGGCAAACTGCTCAATAAGTGCTCGGTACTTGTCTCAATTCTCTGGTGTAACATAAAATTGGGTAACAAGAATCACCTAATTTATCACCTAAAAACAACATAAAAATTATTATTTTCAATGCAAAAAAAAGTTAATACTTTAATATCGTAGTTTAAAATATCGTTGTATAAAAATTGTGTTACCTCATTTTGATTATAAAAGTATCTTGTCAGGTATTCCAACCAAGTTCTGGTGTTTATACTTCTGTTTTCAAAATTACGAAAATATGATTTAATAAATGGTTCAAAAATTGCTGGTCCTCCTAATTTCCCCTCTAGTTCGTCCAAGTGGAGGCATCCTAATTCATATGGTACACATTTGCCATAATTGTTTGGGCTAATCCGGTCCAAGTTGATTGTTATTAAACGGTTTAATTTTCCGGTTTTAAACTATAAAACAATTTTATAAATACCACAGTGTGTGTATGTGTGTGAGTACGTATTAATTGTGTGTATAATACAAAATATTGGTATCTGGCATCTTATTCGACATTATTCATTACTCTATTTGCGTAATCTATTTATGTAATCAAAGTTAATACTTTATTTTTTTTATTAATTTGCGTTTTATTTCTGTTCCTAAAAATTCCTTTGTTTCCATATCAACATTCATCTCGTTTATTATTTTGCTTTCTCATAGAGGAAGCTTTGTGATGGTGAAAAAATTTTTTTCGAGATTTTGATGGAAATAGGTTTAGAATGTTCCAAAATGTCGAGAAATCATATTAATAAAAAATGTCCGGAAGTGTGTGTGTGTGTGTGTGTGTGTGTGTGTGTGTGTGTGTGTGTGCGTGCGGATTTTTTGTACACGCATCTACTTCTACAATTTTTTAGATACCGGGATGCATTTTTTTTTAATCGATAGAGTATCATAGAAAGTATGTCCCCCTCTAATTTTATTAAAATTTGTCGACCGGTATGGATTTTAAGGGGATTTTCATTTTTTAGAAAAGTGTGTTTTACGCTGTAGCTTTCTCAATATTTGAGATATCGATCTATTTCTAATTCTATTATATTCTTCAGTTTTTTCTACCCCTATTTCATATATAATTTTTTAAGATTTGGATAATCAGTTCTTGAGTTACAGACGTTTGAAATTTCGGAGAGTCCGTATGTACATAGAAGCCTTATAAAGTTTGGTCTAATCAACCAAATTTTAAAGAATTATATATAAAATAGGGGTAGAAAAGTCGACTGAAGAATATAATAGAATTAAAAATAGACCGATATCTCAAATATTGAGAAAATCCAGACAATTAAGCCAATTAAGGAAATTTATTATTTCTTAATTTTATTAATAAATGCAATTTTTATATATTTAACAAATTATACTTTATTTATTAAAATGTATGCACCAGATTCTAAAGTCCAATAGGATGACACCCAGGAGAAAATAAATAATTAGGTTGGTGTTGAATTTAGCAAGAATCGGTGAAGGGATTACCGATTTCTGGCTATTTTTAGAAATGTCCGTGGTTGCTTTAACTTTCGTAAATTTTTTTTGTAATAGTATAATAAATAATAGTATAACAAATATTAGTCACAATAAAGCTTATCACAATAAAAAAAAAAAATGTGCAAGTAGAAACTTGCACATTGCTTCCTCATAGTTATTAAGTGTGCAAGTAGAAACCTGCACATTGCTTTTTCATAGTTGTTAAGTGTGCAAGTAGAAATTTGCACAGTGCTTTCTTATAGTTTTTAAGTGTGCAAGTAGAAACTTGCACATTGCTTCTTCATAATTTTTAAGTGTGCAAGTAAAAACTTGCACATTGCTTCCTCATAATTTTTAAGTGTGCAAGTAGAAACCTGCACATTGCTTTCTCATAGTTTTTAAGTGTGCAAGTAAAAACCTTCGCTCACAAAGCTTCCTCTATGAGGAAGCCAAAACAAATAAATATTAATAATTATACATCGAATAAAATAAAAGCTTCCTCATAGAGGAGCTTTGTGAGCGAAGGTGTCTACTTGCACACTTAAAAACTATAAGAAAGCACTGTGCAAATTTCTACTTGCACACTTAATTTTTTATAAATGAACATTGCTAAACTCTTGTTTAACCACATGTGGTTATAATTAATGCTCGTAACGTATTGCGAGCATGTGAACGAATAAGAACGAATAAACGTATAAGCGTATAAGCGTAAACATATAAGCGAGCGAGCGAGAGAGCGAGAGAGCGAAAGATCGATGCCAGGGCGGGATAGGAAGCACGAGTAATGTACAGGGTTGGGTACGTCCCTTCAAAACGCCAATTGTAAAGGTTTGGGTACGTTCCTTAAAAACGCCCGTTAAGGCCCCTTCGGGGCATAATAAAGTACTTGTTCTATTCTATTCTATTCTATTCTATTCTATTTATCTATTTAACTGTAACTTTACCTTGGAGCAGTGATCGGCAAAAAAATTTTTTTCGATATTTATTTTTTTTTTTTTTTTATAACGATTAATATAATAAACTATTATTTTAATTTTTTTATGGAAAAGAATTTTTTTATTTATTTTTAAATTTTTAAAAATTTAATATTTAAAAATAAAGAAAATATAAATTTTATGAAAATTATTATTTAATAAAAAATAATTACAATTTTCTAACAATTGAAAATGGAATAAACTTTAATTGCTAAATATTCGAAAATTTAGTTTCAACACAACATAAAATAGTAGATATTATAAAATTTGCAATTTTTCTGTAAAATATTTTTTATTAGTTGAATATTTAGTAATTAACAATTATAATATTTCTAAGTATTTGGATATTTAGTAATTAGATATTACAATATTTCTAATTAGTTTGATATTTAGTAATTAGTTACGATAATACTTTTAAATATTTAGATATTTACATCGTAAAAAAAGCGGCATAAATTACGAAGGGCATAATATCAGTGTAGAAAGATGGAAATGTCGGATAAATGACATTAATGAGGACTATAATAGTAGAAATGTGTATATAATAAAAAAAATATATTAATTGTTCACATATCATGCACTCGCATACAAAATGTGGGTATATAGTGGAGAGGGGGCAAAACGGACTTTCTAAAACTTTTGATGACTCAAAATCTTGGAGGCAAAATGGATTCCCTGAAGTTTTTTGTAGATTAGAAGTTTTGGAAGTAAAATGAACCTCCTAAAAGTTTTGATAAAGATGTAAAAATAATTGAGGGCAAAATGGACTTCTCAAAATTTTCTACGTCTTAAAATAATTGGAGAAAAAATGGGCCTCCTAAAATTCTAAGTTTTTAATGAATCTATTTTATTCCACATTTGAATTTTTTGTGATGAATAAATTTATACTATTACTTAACGGATAAAATAAAAGTAAGTAATTAAAAATAAATGTCAATTTTTTTAGGGGGCCCATTTTGTCCCGAATTTATTGATACCAAATACATATCCAGGGACTAAAAGAAAAGTAAAACGAGTAAAAAAATCTCAGGTTATAAGCATTTTTTTCTCAGGGGGCCTATTTTGCCCCACAAAATTTTGCTCCGCAAAATGTAGTCACAATGGATTCCTAGAACTTTAAAACGTCGAGATCTGTTCAAATCTGAAAATTTTATTTACTAAATATCGAAATATTTAGGAATATTTTATTGCAAATTACTAATTATTCAAATATTTAGTAGTTATTTTCGAAAAGTTAGAATTATTGAAATATTTAGTATTTATATCCGAATAAATAGAAATTATACAAGTATTAAAAAATTTTTTCAATTTTTTATTGGATTTTTAAAAATCAATATTATTCCTAAAATTATTAGTTATCTAATAAACAATCAAAAAAAAATATGTAATTTATTCTATATTTTTATTTAATTAGGATTTAAAAATTTTAAAATATTATAATAATAATAATTGATAATAAATACTGAAATCGCTAGCGAAAATATAGTTAGTGCCGATTACTGCCTTGGAGAATAAAAGAGGATGTGTGCCATCGTTAGTTTGCTCAGGTGTTAGCCAAATTAGTGCACGTGAATGTTCATCTGTTCTATATTCAATCCCTATTATACGATCTACATCATTTCCTGGCAATTCTATCTTCAGTAAGCTGCCCCAACGATTATTAGGACAATTAGGTCCAGAATCAAAGCGCAACGGTGACCGAGTCATAAAATCTATGACGTTTGTAGACCCTTATTATCTAGAAGCTATAGTTGCTCGGTATTACATATCAATAATAATTAATAAATCAAAATTGTAATTTAATATGAAAAGAACTATCTACTTACTATTTCTTTAACCAGAGGCTTTTTCTCTACAACCAAAATCGCTTTGCCTTCTGTGATGTATCACGGAGCGCGACCGTGTACGGTAGCGAACAATAACACTGGCACGCGGCGATGGAGTGAGCGGAGCACTAGCAGCGCCGAGCGACGGCGAGGCCAGTTCACATTCACAGTCGGCTAGCAAAGCGCACACCGAATGCTCCTAAGCACGATGTATGTATATAGATACGAGTAGCAATAAACGTTGTTCAATGACAGACTTGTGTCCAATCCCGAATACACCACACCTTCAAGAACTTTTTCATCAAAGTTCAAATTTAATTCTAAATGGATATGGGTTACACGCGCCAATTTTAATAATTAGATAGGTACAGAAATTTAAAAAATATATAATTTTCAAGATTTTAGTCTTTCTAAATGAATTGTGCTAGCATTTAGTCATTTTATATTATTGAAAAAGAATGAATAAGAATATTGTAAATGTTTTATATTATTTTCATGTAGTTAATTAAACAATTAAAATACCTGGTTGCGCAAAGCTGTATGGATCATTAGTTGTTGAAAGAATATCCATTTTAGAAGAGTCACGCGCTATATCTCCTTATAATTCCCTGTAACAGTTCGTTATAAACTGGCAGCCGTTATAGCTGTACCTTTGCTTATATTTTCCTTTGTCTGGCAACATCGTCTGTTTATTAGAGTACCGGATAGCCGAAGAGGCTGTGACTTTCAGCTACTGATATTAAGGACTGCAGAATATATATGTGACAAATCGATTGCTTACTTCGATTACACTTACTAGGCTTTATTTTTGTATTTATTCGTTTAAAATTTAAATATTGAAACATAATACTACAGCATATAATCGAGATGTTAGATTTGCAGTTGAACAATTTCAACATGAGAATCGTGGAAATAATAGAGGAAGAAAAGACGATTTTGAAATGACGTTATACAAATTAAATATACCGTTGTATTAATATAAGAATTATGATTTTAAAAATTAAAGAAATTTTATCAAACAATTGTGTGTGTGCAACTGCATAAATATCAACTTTTTATAATTAGCAAAATATCTGTAATCTAATTATTGTAATAAATGTGATAGGAAGAGCTAGGGAATGATAAAAGTTTAAAACTCTGAATATTGCAGTTTAAAAACTTTATTTATTATAAATTTTCTGCGTTACAATTACTAAAAATGCATTGTTCATTATTTTTAGTAATTTACTGATTTGCATGCGCGATTTAACACAAAAGAAACGGACCATGATTTGTATAAGAACCTATCTATTTGCACAGTTATATGACATATACACCATTTACTAAATTACTAATCACTGGGGTGTCTTAATTTTTATTTCAATTGGTCGAGGTTGTGAGATGCTTACTGGATTTTTGAAAAAAACTTTTGTTATTGCCAGAAATATTAAATTCTTATAAATCGTGTCCATATATTATTTCTGGAAAAGGGATGTTTTTCGAATTAGATGTAGACAAATTATAATAAGACAAAAAGATATTTCTTTTGGTTTGTTGGGATTCTAAAAAGAAAATTTTAAAATCAAGCTATTAAACGTTTGAATCAGACATATAAACGCATTACTAACTTATTCGAATAGCATCCTGTATTACATATTTTCTGTAATTACATTCTGTGCAATATGTCGCAATAACATTTTATCACTATTATTTATCGCGTAATAATACAATAAATTTATAACATGATTTCGTAACATGATAATATTCTACTACTGCGTTTTGTATAAATATGGTTGCTCAGGAAACAATTGTGATGTCATTACTCAATATATTTTAAGAATCTTTGTACATATTGATCAGAATTCTTCCATGTGCCGATTACATATCGCGTGTTTACAAATCTGAATCGTATCAGAGCGCAGAGAGATTTCGACTTCTTACTATATAATATGTTACACAAAGTTACTAAGACCACGGGCAGTCACTTATATGCGGGCTATTATGCGCCCGCACTAATAATTGGTCTGTTTTTTATTGCTGCACTGCTGAACTAGTGCAATGTTATTGCTCGATTTGCAGGAGTGGCGTTAATCAAGGTCTGCTTCCGCAGCGACAGCACGAGCGTAGCAAGGAGCAGGAGAAAATCGAAAAGCAAAGGCAAATGCCTTTCCACATGCATATTAATCTAGAACTTCTAGAATGTGTTGCTACTCCATTCGCTGCTCCAGTTCGGCAGTTTATGTAAAATATATTCGTTTCTATACTTCAGCAAGCCAGCTGTGTGCAGCTTGTAGAACAGCGGGATATGCTGATAACCGTGGGTATGGAGATGCAGCTTTTGGATATTTAGAAGCTCGCTCTGCGTGATACCGTCGGTGGTGATAGACAACAAGCACAGGAGACGCATGTTCGTCTGCAAAAAAGGTATTTCACATTTTAATCGTAATTAAGTCATATTTCAATCCCAATTTAGTTCTGATAGCGAACGCGATTAGATACAGTTTTAATTTAATTGTTTCTAGCATTTAAGAATGCACACCTATATTTCTCTCAATATAACTCAAACATTTCTTCCGGTCCTTGCAATCGAGCATCAGTTTCTCGATCGTCTGCAAGACTTGAAATTCGGAGCCTAACGTGTCCGCGATGGTCTAGCACGCGGATATATGAAATGCCAATTGTCGGGTCGTGTCTCTGGTCCTTTGCAATCTCGTCGACACGTATCTCTCCATCTCGGTCAACTTCATCGTCTGTACCGCCCCCTGTTCAGCTGATGTTAACCAGTTATTAAAAATATCGACAAGGCGAAAGGCGCGATAATTAATGATAAAAACAAATACATTTAAATGACTTGGCCTTCCCGTGTAAAATCGGGAAGATGTCGCTGCAGGGCATGTCTCTCACTTCTCCGTAGATCTGATCTTTATTCGGATCCAATCTGGTCTGCGATTTTTCCAACGTCGCCGTGCCGACGTTTACCTCTACGACTTCGTTCAACAAGCCCGCGTACGTTATGGGCGTGAGGAGAGCCGTAGCCAGATCGAAACCCCTGTCCATCACGATCAGGGCGCCGATCTCGTTTTCCAAACTAGACGGGCCCAGACTCTGTTCCATAGATTCCATCAGTTTGCTCATTTGCTGGCTGTGCTTGCCGAGAAGCAGCGAGAGCCTCGGCGAGCCGATTATCAGCTGCAACGACCACAGGTTGCGTGCTAATGCTCGCAGAGGACTGGGGTCTTTGTGATAGTAGAGGTCAATAAATATTGGATTTTCTAAGGACAAAACGTTTCCGTCTAATCTTATGAATTCTGCAGATAACGTTCGCAATGTAATCAGCTCGGACAAGTCTGAATAAACGATTCGGTGTTATAAAGATTAAAGATTAAACAGGAACAGGTAATGACCGTCGTTGGCGTGGTAATTTGCTGACCTTCCTCTTCGACCAGATTGTATAACACAGGCGGAACGAACGGCATGACCAACAGATGATGGCACACTTCGACGTGAGGTCTACCAATGAGGGATATCTCGGATTGTATTTGATCTAGAACCCTCTTGCACGCTATCAAGCTGTTAGGCACTATTTGGAATTCCAAATTTGTTGCCATCTTGGCGACAATTTGCTATTAAATTACGCACTCGGTGATTACTGTGTTTGCTGGGTAGGAATATACGTTGACTATTCGACGGCTTCAGTCCTTCCTCAATTTTATAAATCTTATCCACACCATATCGCCTAATTATAAAATGATACAGTTTAGTATGGATTGTTAATAAAAATAAAACGTGGGTGTATCTTAGAATACGAGGACATTTACTTCAGTACGGTTACGCCTACGAAACTAACCAGTATCTTCATCAGTTTTTGTTCTATTATCAGATCTTTCGTTTCTGGAATGGTATCGAGTATCTTCACAAGCTTCTGCTGACTGATCTGCTGCAGCACGGACAGTTTATCATCCAAGGTGATGTCCATTTTGTTTTATTCGCAATAAATCGTAATATGTATAACAGTGCTCCGAGAAAAGTGGTCTCTAAAGCTGATTATCTTCATGGATGTATTTCATACCTGAAAATAAGGTATTTAGAATTACTTCGCGTACATATATATGTGATTCTTCTAAATTTATTACCGTAGGGTAAATTATGTATAAGAGTGTCACTGTCATTCTTTTCACTCCACAAGGAGGTAACAGACATTGATAAGTAAACTACATGTCAAGTATAATTTAAATTATCCCAGACTTGATTACCTTCGCAGATACTCTCTTGTCTAAAAACAAGATATTCGAATGACTTCAAGCGTGCGTGAATGTCATTTTGCTAATTATATATTAATGTAGGATAAGTCACCAGAGCTATACAAGCTGTTCTCATTCTTTTTTCTCGCCGCAAGAAGGTAACAGACTTTTATAAATATAATAAGAATAAATTACAAATGTAAGATGTAATTTAATTGCATTTGCATATCAAAGGCAATCCGTGTTGCACCTAGGCATTTAGTTTAGGCACTTGTTTAGCAGTCTCTGTTAACAGCTGACAAAGGAAAGCTGCGAAAGCAACAGTAGAGCGCAAGAAGATAACAGACTTTTATACGAATAAGTGAATTATAAACGTTAAGCGTAATTTAATATTATTTGCATATCATAGGCAATTCCGTGTTGTACTTGGACATTTGTTTAGCAGCCTTTATGTTTACATCTGGCAAAGAAGAGACGCCAAAGTAACAGTATGCCAACAGTGAGGCAACACACCCAGCGAAACCTTTTCATTTCAATTCGCCATCTTCGCTGAATTTCTCTTTACATGAGACTAATTAAGAATCAAAATACTCCTTATTAAAAGGATTTGACGCATAACGAGCGTTTTTTGATCCGTTCGATCGCAGAGAACAATTTAAAGCCCGCGATAAGAGGAAAATCGGAGCAAGATTGCTGAAACAATTAAGGAAATTACCCGCAGTCGCGTTCGCGTTATCAAGGAGGCCCGCAAATTACGGGCGCAACGTTGGCGCGCGATAGGCTGTCGGTTTGCGCGTCGAGCGAACATTTTTACATAGGTACGCGATGACGCGAAGGATGCTCGGCGACGTGTCGCCAGCCGGCCAGCACGCACGGACGCATGCACGCGTGTGCGACGTCGCCACTCATCGGCTTATCGCGCCGATCGCGCGAGGAGGATCGGAGCGATCCCCGCGCCCGTCGCGGCGACGACCCTTTTCACTTTTCATCTTCCGCCGCCCGACTCGCCGATTCGCCGAGACGAGACGAGCGCGCACACCACCGTACATTCCACACACCAACCGAAGCCGTGCTCCACGACTCCACGCGAGCGAGCGTAGGTACTCGACGCCACGAGCCGTGCGAGTGTTATTTAAAATGGCGGACGCGTCGTCTTCCGACACTACCTCGGACTGCTGCAACGAGTGTTTCTCTGACATTACGTCGGAAAAGTCGGAGTATGTCGTTGTGGGACGCAAGCCGTGCCCGTCGCACCGTCGCAGCAAGCGGAACCTCCTGCAGAAGTTGCTGATAAGGGAGGTAGGGCCGTCTAAAGTCGCGCGACAAGTCGAGAGCGCCATCGTGAGTGACAGGCCTCGGGGTACCGCGCCTCGAGCTGTCAAGAATAACTCCTTGATCGTGAAGAGACCGGCGATCTCGTAAAGAAACGCGGTCTTGTTCGTCCGCCTTGATCCATTTCACCTCGAGCGAGGTGCCGTTCGCGTTAAGCCGCAGTGAAAAAAAAAACTCCATGGACGCGCGAGCTTCAAGCTTTCTTTTTTTTTCTTTTTTTCAATATCTTGAGAGTTCTCGGTTTGTCAAGCGTCCCGGAAAGTCCGTTTCACGCTCAGGGAGTCTCGTTGGAATGATTTGAACGTAGACAGTTGCGGGCCTGTACGCGGGATGTTGCTATAACATTGACTTCACGATTTTTGCTCGCAGATGAGAGGATGTCTGTCAGCGCACAATTACGCCTCGGAGGAGAGACTGTTCACAGCTGTACCTAAGTGGCGGCACTTCCATCTCCTGCACATAATCCCCAAGTCGGCGCTTGAAGCGGGGTACGCACGGATAACGCCGATTCAGCACACAGACTTGATGATTTAACTCATTTCTTATCACGTAGCCACTTAGCAAACACTAGCAGTGGCATTATATCAATATTATAATTTCTTATTTAACAACGTAACTGTTATGTACAGCATGTATTATATTACACTTATGTGTTGTCCAATGGGAAATTATAATATTGACGTAATGTCACTGTTAGCTGGGGTTTGCTGGGCACAGTTTGGTTTAGATAAGGTAAAAGAAATGAAAATTGTTGTCACAAGTGCTTCAAGATTTCTTTATAGAAATTGAGAGAAACGAATTGGACAAGAAATGGGTTAAATGGCGAATGTTAACTCGCCAACACATACACGTAGAATAAATGTCAAAGTAGTCCTGTTCTAGTTAGGTAAACGGCATTGTAAAGATATTTTTGTTTTGCCAGGCATATTGTTATGGGATTGACGCAATGTGGCCAGTTCCTGCTCACGTATACGTACACGTTGGACGTCAGCAGCAACACGTCTTTGTACAAATACCTGCTGCACTGGTGGGCCTTCACGCCCAACCGTGCAGCTCGCAAAGTCGCCGAAGTTACATTGTTCGGCAATTATACAATTTATAGGGAATTAAACATAATTATATCGCAATGGCCGATGGAGCGGAATAAGCTTGTAATTCACGGCCTCTGGTACATAGTCTTGAATTGTCTTCTTATGAAGTCTTCAAAGTAAAATGCGCGCAAGTCAATAATATTATTTGTCCGTTACAGTACAAATTTTTACATTTGCAACCGACTGATAGAGCGTATTTAACTATAACGACAGTGCCGTCTCTGGAGAACTGCAAAGATTGTCTGAAAGTTGCTGCATCGTACGAGGAAGAGGGTGAAGGTAATGAATAATTCACGATATACTTTTAGGAGGAACATTTTATATAAACTTATTGTACCCGTAGTAGCATGACTATAATAGGATTAATTAAAATTATGCACTTTGTCGTGATAGATTTAGCCGTGAATTGGGATAGCTGTGTACGATGTAACTGGTTGCACATGGCCTTACGGTTCATACGACTTACGAAGTAATTTCACCGTATCCGAAGTTTCGTGCCACGGTGTGCCTGAATTATTGGAATCACGTGGTGATCAACACGGGAAACTTCCTACATGTTCTCAGGGTAGATTTAAATATACCTAAATCGAAGAATCAGAGGGCGTGCGATAAACAGGATAGCGT